>QGSO01000996.1:109265-260575 GCA_011037825.1 Carya cathayensis
TCCAATGGTGGTGCTTGGTGGCTGATTTGGCCGTGTATGGTGGTCCAAAATGGTGAAAAAACTTAAAAACCCATTTGTTTGGAGGCGAGAGTGGCGGCTAACGGTGGCTCGGATGGAGGTGAAACTTGGAGGGGATGTTCACCGGTGAGAGGGGAAGAAATCTGGGTGGGTGGTGTAGTCCACGCCGCCGGCGAGCGGCGGTTCTGGGCGGAGAAAGAAATCGGCAACAGGGGAGAAAACAGGGCAGGGGCAGCAACTTCCGGGGGCTCTCGGCGACTAACGGCTGGTCCGATGGCTCTGAAAATTGGTGTGTATGAACTATGGTGAAAGGGGAAGAGAATGGCGGGGGTGGTGTACGACACCTCCACCGGACGGCGGAGAAACGGGCGGTCAAAGGGGCGGCGACGGTAATGAGACAAGAAGGAAGAGCACGGGAAGAGAGAGAGAATTGGTGGCCGGCGTTGCACACCTCCGGTGCAGATGTGTTCGCCGGTGAGGGAGGGACATGCCGGAGGTGGAGGTGAGGCACGGCGGCCGGAGGTGGCGCCGGTAGGAAGCTAGAACCGATCAGCTATGGTGGAAGGGTGTAAGTCGACCATGGAGAGAAGGAGAGGAAAGAGAAGGAAAAAAAAGAAAAAAGGAAAAATGAAGGAAAAAGGGTAGGAGCCTAGGTAATAAACTTCAATCCTACGTTTTGGGATCCTCAAATAATTCAACGGTGAATTAAAACACTGATTAAAAACGCGTAAATGTTTTATTTTAAATAAAACACTTTAAATAAAACACCACGATGAATTAAGGTAGAATATTATTTTATAAACTAAAATTTATAAAATAATATTTCCTCATCATTATATAAAATGATAAAGTACCGTTAATTAATCGAAGATGATAAAACCAATTAATTTAAATAAGAGTTTTCAACGTAAAATTAAACATCTTAATATCTTAAAACAACTAAAATATTTAATCTAAGTAATTATCCACAATTATAATATTTTCAGAGCTCATTAAATTATTATAATTGTGCTACTTTAAAAACAAGCTTATCTAATACTTTGAAATTCGATGGATAAGATCCGGGAAAACGCCATCGAGGTACAACGCTTAGGATAAAACTGTTCATGATTTTACAGCTGTCGGTGAAGAACAAATTACGTGATTTACGGAAAAGATAATCTATACGCGTGATTCCAGATAAGGGTAAAGACGAGAGAGGTGTGATTGCTGTCGGGAAAGAATCCAAAACTGATTATTTTAGCGGGCTGTTACATTGATAACTCACTTCAATAAAAATGAGTAGCACCATGAATTGCTCATTGTATCCTTCACACTTCAATCCCACCAAATTGTGGATATCTTTCACTGTGTTAAACACCAAGTCTGATGCACATGATTAGTTTGGAAACAAGCAATTCAAAGGGATAGGGTTATGCTTTCCAAAGTCCAGTTGTTCCTCCAAGTTCTATTCCCCAAGCACAAAACCAACTTCCCCTGCATGATCAATCGACACCTGAAAGAGCTGCTGAGAGCTTTCCTCGTCGAACAGAAACAAATCATTGGCCGAGTCCACTGAACCAGCAACATCGCTATCTCCCAACAAAATAGCATCATTGTGCACAGCATCAACATCTTTAAAAAATATTATGTCATATAATATAATTCCGCTTATCTCCTCTAAATAGTGCGGCCCTTCAATATCTATTACCCACTCTTTTTTTCTTGATCGGACATCATCATCAAGCCCCTTCACCATTTCATTATCTTTTAAAAACTCATAAGCATAACTGAACCACTCTAGAATATGATTTTCCGAAAACAAAGTAGCATCATAATCAGAGTCCCTGTTAAATCAGTACCATGATCATCATCATCATCAATTCCATTTGAGTCATGCATGCTATTAAAAATAAGATCACACATACATACCTTCCACTAGGTACTAATTCATAAGTCAATATTTTCCACTAGATTTCACTTTTAGAAAAATTAAATAAATGTAAAACCCAAGACTCTCTTTTGTGACTCTTACCATATCTTCTTCGAGCACTTGATGAACATCTTCATGAAACCTCAATCTGCTGTGTTTGCTAGGTTCTTTGGATGACTTTTCTCGAACAATTTCTTGACTCATATCTTGTAACAAGTCATGCATCCAAACATATTCATAATTAATAGTAATAAGATACTTATCTATAAGCCTTTGGATACCATGAACAGAAAAAAACTGCAACTATCAAATATTTCCATGACCTTAGCCAAAGGTTCTCCTTTGAAGAAAAATGTAATATCAAGGAACATGTATTTCTCACTATCTTCCAAACTATCATAACCTATTTGAAGTACTCTCTGAATGTTTCGGTTGGGAATGTTTTTATACTTATCCAATGCGCTTTTCCATTGATGTATATTTTGACATTTTAGATCCAAACCTAGCACTGTTAAAGCTAGTCGAAGACCATGAACATATTTTATTACTTGTTTAGAGAGGTCCAAATAATCCTCCAACGGTTCTTTTTCCTCAAAAGCATACAAGCTAAATAGCTGAAGAGCTTCATTGTCATCCAAAGTCATCACCTTATATTTTGAATCAACTTTAGAGTTATCTAGTATATATTGATCTCTTGTTGTTACAATGATTCTACTTCCTAAACCAAACCAGGCATGATCATCGGCTAATTTTTCTAGTTGGGCCAAGTCATCCACATCATCAAGAATTAGTAGAATATTTTTAGATTGAAGTTTATGCCAAATTACACCGACTCCTCTATCAACATCATTAATAACCAATTTTGTTCCTAAGATATCAAAAAGAAGTGTATTTTGCAACTAAATCAGACCTCCCACTTGTTTTGAAGTTTCTCTAATATTTTTCAAGAAACAATTTCCTTCAAATTGAGAAGAAATTCGGTTATAAATATCGTTTGAAATATTTGTCTTAGCAATTCCACCAATTCCAAATATTCCTACCACACGTATAATATCATTCCTTTCAATACTTAAATCCTGCTAAATATCTCGTATACGAGACTCTATTCCAATTGGATGCTTGGCAATGCTTAAAGGTGTTTGGTTTATGATTTTTTAGTTCACCCACGAAATGATTTTTTGGATAAATTCTGACTCATCATCCCTATTAATAAAAAAGAGAAAAATATTTAAAGAGTCAGACATTTCACAAATAAATGACATATGAATATGATTTAAAGTACTTATTATTTTTCTTTCTTTAAATCTGAATATTTTAATATTAGATTGTGCATTTGTCGTGGCCAGCTTGTGCCATTGTCAGATATTATTTCATTCTTTTGTATGTATTTAATTATAACATACTTTTTAACTAATTCTTTTTCCCATTGTCCATCTATGCCTTCCTTATATCTGAAACGCATAATTTAAGAGGATTTGTGTCTTTCCAAATCTAGAAACAAATTGAAACTAAAAACCCCTATTTTTTATATAACCCAAATAATAAACAATTCCCACCCTTTTCTTAATTATTTTTTCCAACTCTCATTGAACAGTTATTGATGGATGAAATTCCGTGTATATATATATATATATATATATTCCTCTATTCATTAGCTTTTGCTTGCAATTCATCAAAAGATCACGTCACAAAGGGCAAAAAGAAAGAAAATATATGCAGATATATATTTATTGCATATTCTTCAATTATACCTTATGGGAAAGTAACGTGGTAGTAGAAGTAGATATTAAATACCTAAATCAGAAAGGATTTCTAAATTAATTTTGCTATGTTTTGCATAAAGTTAATTCCAAAAATAATCATAAAAATAAAAGATTTTTCCTTTTGTATGGTATATCATCTCTTTACAAATTTTCCCGACGTCAGATCCTAGATATTTTGTGTTAATTTAATCGCCCCATGATAAATATCTCAATAGCATCGTATATATGTGCACACAAACAAGATATAGGCAAAGCTTACGCGATGGCAAAATATTCCAACCCAGACAAATTGGCAACTTCTTCTAAAGCTTGCTTCCAGGATTGCAGCAGAGGCTTTATATGTCATCCTTGATTTTCTTTCAAAGTTTAGTGAACGCTTATCCAAATCTTCCTTTTTGTTCTCGTACTTCCAATGGTTTTACCTTAAAGAATATCGGTAGAACAATTTGTTTAATTATTTTCCTACATTCAAGAATCTTCAATAGCTCATCTAAGCACCATCTAGATTTTGCATAATTTTTAGAAAATACAATGATCGAAATCTAGGACTCGTCAATTGCTTTGAAAAGTTTTGACGAAATTTGTTCTCTTCTTTCAAGATCAATGCCATCCATGTAAGTCTTGATTCGACTTTGACACAAAGCATGATTAAGATGAGAAATAAATTTGTGGCAAACATCTTTACCTCTAAAGCTCAAGAACACATCATGATTCCATGGACGGATGGAAGGAGATGAAGAGGAAGAACTCCTAACTGAAAGGCCATGGAAGAAGCCATGCTCTCAAACTCTCAGTGTGCGCGATTACTATGTAACAAGAGATCCAATTAAAGAGTAGTGTTACCGCAAATAAATAATTATAGAGAAATGCATTAGAGTAGTGTTAAAGTAAAGTCTCAAACTCTCGGCAATAACGTCGACCACTTCATTCAAACGAAGTCCAGATCAAAATGGAGGGAAACTACATTAATAAATAATAATTCACCCATTCGGTTGGTCCAATTTGTCGTATTGTTTGTCCATTTGTTTTCAATTTTTCTCCTGTCGGGGGATAGAGAATCCGATCCAAATTTAATAATCCAAATTTAAATGCTCAAAAGAATACAATAAAGCTGGTTATTGGTTAATAAGATATATTACTGTTCATTTCAGATGAGGTCAGTACTACCATTGCATGCACGCGAGTACTACAAATCAATAAGGGTCAAGAATGAAGTCTAATGTCCATTATTTGGAAATCAATTTATGAGTGCTATCACTGCTATGACTTTAATAGTATCTGTTAAGATAAATAAAACATAAGTGACATCATGTCTAAATTTATGAAACGTGAGATGTATAATAATATATAACTATAATATACGGAATGAAACATAATGAATGACATACTTGAAAATATCATGACATGCGTGATACGTGAACATTAGCTTCCAAAGAAAATCATTTTAATAATAATATATATAACTAGCAAACATATGATAATCATAATTTTAAGGTGGTTGCTAATTATATATTTCTTCAATAGGGTCCAATTGCTTACCTATAACACGAAGAGATTGATTGACAAAGTTGTTTCGTTCAGTATTCTTTTTAAAGTAAAAATGATAGCTTTAGGATGAGCATTCGATACTTTAAAGGGAGAATCATTTATTTCTACTCCATTATGAGAAATAATAATTGTCTCTAAAGGATGGTGGATATACACACACACACACACACATATATATATATATATATATATATAAGAGGGAAGATGATGTTGGATGTTGAATTTATGTAGAAAATAGCACAAAAAACAGAGAAATTACGATTAATAAGCATTATTTACATCAATAAAAAGTTAAATGATGAATTCATTCTATGTTCTTTCAAACAACATTATTGGCATGCCCACTAATGCTCTTTTAATGTTATCCATTCGGTCCGGCCGTAAGCAAATTAGAAAACTTTACAATGATAGACTTTTGTAACTTCCAAAACAGGGCAATGTCCAAAAAGGGGGCATAAAGAAGCATATCTCATAATATTATTATGAGAGATGGTCTAAACCCTGTTCCAAACAAGGTGTACAATATCCAAATATTATTATTATTAAGTATATAATATATAATTATTTTGATAATATTTCTAACAAGTATAAATTGTCTTAGACCTTTGGGTCCTCATGGTTCTCCACCTGATCTCAAGTATAAATTGGTCATAAACATAAATGGCCCATCATACACAAGGTTTTATGGGCCCATCAGCTTTTGAGGAATCTTTTCTATCAGTCCACGACATCAAGTTTATCTACTTTCTCCATGAGCTGATTCCTTTCTTTTACTATCAGTTCTGGGATTAAGGAAGAATAGTTGTTTATTACCATTAGGGAGGAGTTCGGTCCAATCCGGCCCGGTCCCAGGGGGTTTGATGGACTGAACCGGACCTATTTGGTCCAGGGTTTTCCTACCCTGGACCGGACCGAACCTCATAAAGACCGGGCGATCCGGTCCCAATCGGGACAGTCCGATCCGGTCGGTCCGACCGGATTCCAAATGGGCCAATGGCCCAATTTTTTTCTTACATAAATTTCAACCCAACAGTTAAAATTCACTAACAATTTATCTAATTTGAAGCCGAAAATATTAAAAAAATACTTAGAAAGAAAAATAAAAATAACGATTAAAAAAAATTATCTATATACAATAAATTTGAATAAAATATTTTACTACCAAAAAAATAAAAAATTCCTATATACGTCCAAACAATTTAAAAATCAATCAATTATAATATATACTATTTAATATTTATCATATATCTAAAAAAAGAAAGAAAGGTCTTCTAAAAAAGAAAAATACAGCAAAAATTGATTTTCATGTATCTTACTTTACATACATGGTACATCAAATGATTCAAATCTGCATTCTAAAAGGCCAAAAAAATAAAAATCCATTCCCAAGCAATCTGCAAGCATATTTAAAAAATTCAAATCTGCAAGCATATTTAAAAACTAAAAATTAAAAAGTCTTAAAAAAAAGAACTATCAAAGATTAGAAGTCATATTTAATAATTTACATCAAAAGCACTGATGCACAATGCACTATAACAGACTAACACTAGCATAAATTACGTTAAAAAAAAAGAGCAACAGTAGCATCTAAAAGTTAACATAATTACATTAATACAAAATACAAATTATAGAATTAGGTAAAGTGAGAATCAGTCCCTGACTATTAGCAAATTCCTCACGATCAATTTCTCCATCAAGGTTGAGATCACAGATCTGTAGATAAAAAAGTAAAAAACCAAGGCGTTAACCTATAATTAATTACGGAGACATGTCAAGTTTGTTTGGAAATATAAAAAGAAAGATATGGATGCACTTTTAAGGTTGGTAACTTTGGTAGTTTAGGCACTAAAAACAACCTATCAGATGAGAGACTCTTTAATCATTGTATATTTAATTTTCCTGTATAGACTTAATTATTATGATAAATTGTCTCAATATATAGTCTTCATAATTTTCAAGTAATAAATAATTTTGTAATAATTCTAAAACTACAACAAAAAATAATGAATTTATAATATTTAAAAAGCTCATAAATAGAATTATACAAGTTACCCAGACTCCAGTTGGTGCAGCACTTGAGTTGGTACAAAACAAGATGATATTGGTGAACATAAAATAAATCAACCTTTAAACATGATATTGGTTACACTTATGCACAAGCTAATAATGTATAATATTCAGCTACAAATATATAATAGTCATATATCAAAAAAGCTAAAAAAAAAAAAAATCAGACAATGTAATCAGCCATTAGTTTTAAGTCAAAGTTATTTTCCTTACCAACTAAAAATGTAGTAGTTCAGGTAGAAATGTAGAATATAACAAAACAAGCATCATTTTATATCAAATTGAATAGAACATTAGGTTCAAGTTCTCACCAATACAAACAAATTCATGATTGAGACTCTGAGAGGGTGGTTTTGAAGCCCTATAAAAATATTAGGTAAACAAAAACACTTCTTTTGCCACAAGATTTAGACCAATTCAAACAACCCAAAATATCAAGACATGAACATATGCTTTCCCAACCACCACAACATTCAGACCAGGTTAAACAAGAAAATGCTATTTGAGAATTTGAAATTTTAATGGGAAGAAATAAGAATTACTATAAAACAGGATGTTTATTGAGTTTAACTTGTGAATTTTTCAAGTATTAAAATCCAAATATAATAGAGAAGCAGATTTTACAAACAAATCACATCTAAAAAGAAATAAAACTGGGAAAAAAAGTACAGATTTTAAACAGAATTTTGGTCTTACATCTACATTGGGTTAAGAGCCGGTAGCCATTGAATTTGATCCTTCTACAGAATCAGCCAATTCCCCAACAAGTTCTCATTCAATCCATAAAAATTTAAAACAAAACAAATTAATAAAGTTAAAATAATATAGAAGATAAAACAAAATATACCACAAAATAAATCAAAGTTAATTGATTACATACCCATATTTATCTGCTTCTCAAATTCCTCCACTTCATCCATTAAAGTCCTAAGGCTTATTGGAGTAGAGGAAGAACAGAGCCAATTTTGTACACATATGAGAGCCTCAACCATCATCGGATTTAAACTACTTCGGAAAGGGTCAGGTTACACGACCCGCAGTGCTGAATGTAGATTCAGAGGCCACAGTAGATACCGGTATTGCAAGTACATCGCGTGCAACCTTTGAAAGTACGCGATATCTAACTGAATTCACCTTCCACCAATTTAGTAGGTCAAAATTATCACCTTCATCCGCACATTTTTCAGCTATATATCTATCAACCTCTGACCTGCTTTCCAAAGAGTCTTCTGACTGTAACTCTTGCTTAAATTGGGCCATCAATACAGCCTGTCTATTCGTAGACTGAGTTGTGGGAGGACTTGCATCTTCACGTGGGGAACTTGTGCGTTGAGGAGAACTCCCTTCTTCATTTTGGATGTATGCCTCATACATGCGGATAAATGTATTTTTCACCTTCCAACTCAAATCAATGATTTTTGATTGATCATATGCATACATTTTTCTCAACCCAAAGTCAAGATATCGCATCTTGTAACGAGGATCAAGAACAATCCCAACGTACAACAGCATATTCTGATTATCCATATTCTCCCAATACTTTTCAAACTTTCTCTTCATATTTGAGGCCATTAATCCCACCACGGGACTTCCTTCTTCACACTCTATGTTAATGGCATTTTTAATATTCACCAACTCCGAAAAAAAGGTATTGCAAGTTACATACTCACCCCCCGAAAAGCGTAAAGTTGCATCATGAAATAATGCAAGAAACTTCTCAAACAACCGTACCTTATCCCAATCGGATGCATTGGGAGGCCCTAACTTCTTTGACTTTCTCCTAGTTACCACATCACCTTCATCATCGTCATCATCATCATCTCCAATACTACTTAAAAAGCACATATCTTCTTCCTCCAACCGATCAAAAGCTTTTCTAAATTTCCCAGCCCTCTCCAACATAAGATAGGTGGAGTTCCACCTAGTCGGTACATCTAGGCAAACATGACTTTTGCATTTAATCTCTTCCAACTCCACACATTTCTTAAATGTACTCCACCTTTGAGGGGAGGATTTAACATACTTCACAACACCCCTCACCTTCGCAATAGACTCCTCATACTCTTTCAATCCCTCACGTACAATTAAATTCAGAATGTGGGCACAACAACGGACATGCAAGAATTCATGTTCCAAGACCGTATCCCTCCTATACTTGGTTTTTTTTTTCAAATAAGAAATGGCCCCATTATTAGAACTTGCATTATCAAGAGTGATTGCAAGTATTTTCGGTCGCCCCCAATCATGCAAACACAACTCTATGCATTTACCAAGTGTATCACCCTTGTGATTTTCAACCAAAGAAAATGAAAGAATCCTCTTATGTAGCTTCCAGTCATCATCAATAAAATGTGCTGTGAGACACATATAATTAAGGTTTTGCACGGATGTCTATGTATCCGTGGTGGGGGAAATTCATTACCCTCGAATAGCACTTTTTAATTTATTTTTTCACTGATAAACAAATTAAAACAATCATTCACAATCGTCCAACGGGATGGAATCCCTACCCACTTAGGGCAAACCATAAGCATAAACTTTCTAAAACCCTCCCCTTCAACAAACCTAAATGGCAACTCATCAACAATAATCATTTCTACTAAAGCTTGTCGGCAAGCCTCAACACTAAATGCAATGGGCACAAGTCCCCCACCACCACTACCTCCCTCCACCTTTCAACCTAGAGTCGGTTGGGACTTATCCGTATTCTTAAACGGACCTTTCTTACATTGCTTCTCAATGTGATACTTCATAGACTTTGTACCATTGATCTTTGTATCACATGCATATGAAGCACCACAATGATTACATGCAGCCCTAGGTTTAGTGGGATCACCTTTTGCTATTCTTGTAAAGTGATCACAAACCATTGACCTAACTCTACCACTTTGTGACCCACCAATGTTAGATTTATCACTTACATTGGATGGGGGTGGAGGCGGAGGCATATTTGGACTTCATATTGACTCTTGCACATTATTGGTTGAAGTTGAAGAATCCATCTAGATAAATAAACAACCAACAATTAGTGTAATAAGTTTATATAGTACAACAAATATTAAAATTTAAAATTAAAACCCATTCAATCTCACTTAAAGACTACTTATCAAAAAAAAAATCTCACTTAAAGACAATAGAACAATACTTTAAAAAAAAATATAAGAAAACAAATTGAACAATAAAGTTCTACATTCAATCTAAGTTAATGACTTTAGTAAAAAAAAAATTAAAATACCATAGCCTAATAACTTGAGTAGACTACACTTCTTCATTTAAGTTCTAATATCATAGGATTCATAGCCAATATCATTAATGATCTATAAAATATTTACAGAGTAACAAGCAGCTAGCTAGCCAGCTCTAATTTACTATATTCTGAAACCCTCCCCTTAAAAAAAATAAAAAATTTGAGATTAAATGGTTTTCTTCCTTAGACCTTGTGAGTTGTGATAAAATTAGTAATACTACTTTAATACATGTCTTCTCCCTTGATATATTGGTATGTGATACTATCATACTACTTTAATAGTTTGAAAAACTTATAATGATTGACTAATGATTAGATAAAAAAATTTAAAATTCGATATTAAAAAGTATTTTAATTTAAATGATATTTAAAAGGAATATTATAAATTGAATAGGTTCAGGTTCTATTATAATTTATAATAGGTTCAGGTTGTATTATAAACACACCAATTAGTTACAAAAGCACTAGAAAATAAAACAACAAATCCATAACTTTCATAGTTAGTTTATCATTAATTTGAACATACAAATCAAATCTTCAAAAACTTGGAAAACCCCATCAACAAATCACATCATCAACATCTTCAAGAAATCCATAACGCACCAAGTGTTTTATTTAACCACTTTACAACCACCAAACATTAGGACCAACGCACTGGATCATACAAACCACATCTTCAAAATTTTGCAAACCCCCATCAATTTATTCAAACAAAAATCCAATAAAAATCGAAATAAATATCTCCATATCTCAGATTCTCAAACAAAATTCAACAACTTAACTACCAATATGTACTAAACAATATACAAGGGACAAATATAATCATAAAACATAGTCACTAGTCTAACAACATTACACAGCGCCAACATCACATTACTTAAAATCATTTCAAACATCTAACCAAACTCGAAATTTCCATCAACTTATCTAGAATACTACCTCCAACACACACTCTCAAGTCTCACTTCCAAATCCCTTCAATACAAATTATATAAGAGAGAGAGAGAGAGAGAGAGAGAGAGAGAGAGGCACCTCGTATTGCAAATGAGGGGCTTTCAATGCGGAGGAATGTACGGGGCAACGGTTGGGAATGAATCGAGATACGACGGAGGGGCAACGGCACAGCAATGGTACCGATTTGGAAGGGATGCGCACGGCACGAGGGGCTAGGGTTTCTGATTTTGAGAGATGAGAGGTGAGAGAGAAAGTGAGGTGAAAGGGGGAGGGGAGGGAATCGGGGAGAAGGGGGGGGAAAGTAATTCTGATACTGAAACGGCGCCGTTTGGAGTTAAAATAATCCCAAACGGCGCCGTTTCAGTATTAGTATTTAGAAAAAAAATTATATGGTCGTTTCATGCAACCCAGTTTCTAAATTTCTAATAACGGCACCGTTTAACAATTTAACTTCTAAAGGAAGAATTCTAAACAATAAAAAAATTAATTAGTTAGTAAAAATATATTTAAGTTAGTAAAAATAAATTTAAGTAAACAATTTTAATGTGTATTACTTAATTAACTCACTTAAAAAATCACTAGTTAATTAGTATATTTATTAACTTATTTACTATTAGTCTATAACAAATAACTAATAACTAGTAACTAATTATAAATTTATATTACTCTATTAATATATAGTTACTAGTTATTACATCTAGACTATCTAGTTATTAGACTATAGTAAATAAGTTAATAATACTATTAGTTATATATATATTAGTAATTTAATATATACAATTTAATAAGTTATATATATAAGTTAGTAATTAAATACTTATAGTCTTATAGATGTAATTTAATAAGTTACATCTATAAGTTAGTAATTTAATATATAAATAATACTATTAGTTATATATATATATTAGTAATTTAATATATATAATCTAATAAGTTATATATATAAGTTAGTAATTATATACTTATAGATGTAATTTAATAAGTTACATCTATAAGTTAGTAATCTAATATATAAATAATACTATTAGTTATATATATATATATATATTATAATATAGTATATAATTAATATAATATAGGAATATTAATAAACAAATGCATAAAATGCGAAAAATAAGGGCAGGCGGTACAACCGTCCTTAATGCATGAATAAAGATAAAGAACAATATAAGATAAAATTAACTTCATTAAAAACATAGTACTTACAAGGAGATTAACTCTCAAAGGATTGAAAGACAGAAGACATGAAAGAAGTTTACAAGAGAGAGATTTTTAGAGTGATGAGAGAGAGAAGGACTGGGAATGGCTTCAGATGAAAGTTTCTGAATGCCTTTCCTTACAAACAACTTCCCTATTTATAGGCACCGAAAGAGTAACTTACAATAATATTGCTGACATGTACAGTGACACCACTGACTCATACACAGTAAATAGGCTGCTACATTTATTAAACGTGGGCAGCTAAACAGTAAATGGACAGATGGACGATTCTTAACCGATGGGCATCTTATACAGTGTTATGATAATGGACAAAAGAGAATAATTTTTTGGAATTACATAATCTGAGAGTCATAATTTGCCAGTTCCAATTCAAACGAATCTTGAGAATCTATCAGCTGCGAAGGATAATATGGAGAATTCTCATGGGAATGAGAGGCCTGTTGAGATGGAGAGGCCTGTTGTAATGGCGATGATGTTGTCTGCTGTGCTGGAGATAATCTGACTTGATGGTCTTCTTCTGCATCACCGTCTGAGACTTGTGACATTGCCTCAGCTAATTTTTTCAAATATTTTTTATTGGTAATTGTTACTAATTGAGCTTGGAACCTACTTCTCTGAACTAGAACTTCAGGAGCCTTGGTAATCTTTGAGAACATTTTTACAACATGATCATAATTGTACTTTTCCTACCATTTTACAGAAACTTGACGGGCCAAGAACATAATGTTTTTGAGAGAATGATGAGGTTTAATGACATATTCTCACTTCATAATCCAATTTAATTTGGTTTTAAGGAAGAAAAGAAAAAGTGGTGGACAGTGTGATAATAAAGGTGGATATTCGTTTTGTAATGTAAAAGCCTGAAGACTCTCCTGGAGAGGTGGAGGGAGAATAAGAGATTCTGGTCCAAACTGATCCCACCATAATAGAAACCATCTTGGCAGAGTTTTAATTTCCTGTAATTTGTCAAAATGGAGAAACCAGGAATGACGCAAATTCTTATTTTGTCTTAAAAATGTCTTGTTCCACGCTTGCTGATAATTATAATAATCGAAGTAAGGAGAATCATATGGCTGAGAAAATCTTCTCGTCAGGTATGGGCTTTTTCCCCATTGTTCTAGAGTAAGAACCTGCTGAATAATAACTTTGTGGAATGCAATAATCGGAGTTGCAGGTGGAGAATGTTGAGATTGTAGAGAACAGGAAATTTCAAAAATAATGATGGAATCTGTGTCTACTAGAATAAATTCATAAAAATTCTGGATCTTAGTAATATTTTGGGGAACATAATGCCAATCTGGTAATAAAAAAGCGTCAAGCAATTTTTGTGGTTCAGAAAGATGTTGTAACTCTGATTCGATTGGAAAGACAGGATGCCAATGGGTTTTGAAGATAATCGGTATTGCAGAAGGCTAAGATAATAGTGTAGGATTGATAATTTGGGAAGGACTAGAGCCAGAAGAAGAAGAAACAGCTTTTGAGTATGTAGGTAATTTTGGAGAGGATAATGGCAAAAATGGATTATAGGATAGCCTAATGCTTTGTGGTAATGTTCCTAATACTATATAGGGTTTTGGTGTAACAGAAGGACAGGATGAAGAGTAAGCAGGAGAAGGTGGTTTGGCATAGGACGATTTGGATTTCACTCTGGACTTTGAAGAAGACATGATTTTCCCTATAAGAATTCTCGGGATAGAAAATCAGGAAGAGAATTAGAATCTCCTTTAATATGCTCAATATCAAAATCAAAAATACTTAAAATAGCTTGCCATCTTGCAAATATTTGTTTGGCAGCCAAGTTTTTAACATCTTTAATTAAAACTTCCTTGGCTGATTTACAATCAATTCTAAATAAAAACTTTTGATTTAAAAGATCATCTTGAAATTTAGAAATGCATAATACAATAGCTAAAATTTCTTTTTTTAATAGTACTATAATTCTTTTAGGCAGGATTCCAGCATCCTGAATGGAATTGAATAATCTGTTCTTTTTCACCTGATAATTTTTGTTTCAAAATTCCTCCATAACCAAGGTCGGAGTCATCTGTTTCAACAATTTTAAAAGCATTAGAAGATGGTAATCCTAAACATGGTAATTTTTTAACATGAGCTTTTATTTGTTTTATAATATTTGTATGTTCCTCTGTTCATGGAGGTGGATTCTTTTTTAATCTTTTGAATAATGGCTTACATAATGGTCTTAATGCTTGATAAAGGTCAGCAACATAATTTAGACTTCTTAAAAATCTTTGTAGTTGTTACTTATCCTTTATTTCATCAGGGAATTTATTAGCAAATTCTATAGCCCTGCTTATTTGAGTAATGGTTCCTTGATAGATATCATGTCCAATGAATCTAATCTTGTTTTGGAATAATTTAACTTTTGATGATGAAACTACTAATCCATTTTGTTTAATAATCTGGACAAAAGTATTTAAATGTTTCCAATGTTATTCAATTGATGAAGAGAATATTAGTACATCATCTATATAGACTATATAAAAATGAGTGTAGGGAGTAAATATTTCATTCATAATATTTTAAAATTCACTAGGAGCATTTTTTAATCCAAAAGGCATAACGTTCCATTCATAATGTCCAAACGGGACTGTTAATGCAGTTTTATATCTATATTTTTAAGCAATCTGGATTTGCCAAAATCCGCTTTTCATATCAAATTTTGAAAATATAGTAGCATCATAAAGTCTATATAATAAATCTTTTTTATTAGGAATAGGATACCTAATCCATTGTAAGATTTTATTTAACGGCTTGTAATTTATAACTAATCTAGGAACACCTCTTTCTAATTCTGCTTGTTTTTGTACATAAAAAGCAGCACACCTCCATGGTGATTTACTCTTTCTAATGAGTCCTTTAGATAATAAATCATTAATCTCTTGTTTACAAAATTCTAATAATTCCTTATTCATTTGAATAGGTCTAGCTTTAATAGAAATATTCTTTTCAGAAAATTCTTTTTCATAAGGTAATTCACCTATGTTGTTTTCTACTCCAAAAAGCATTACGTAAATTAGAACATACTTCTTTTTCAATTATATTTTTGAAATTATTAATTTTTTGAATTAATAAGGGATCTTTTAATTGTTCTTCAATTCTTTTATATTTTAATTCTTGTTTTAAGAAATTTATTTGTTTTTCTTTCCTTTTGATCTTAACTTTCGTTATAAAATTAATTTCTTTAGTTAATGAGGCTTCTTTTAAAGAATTAATTTCTCTTGAGACTGAGGGGGAATAAAAATTTAAATTGAATTTCTTTTCCTAATACCTTAGTGGAAATTCCTTCTTCTTTTACAGAAAAAGGATAAAGTAGAGCAAGAAATGGATTTCCTAATATTACTCTGATGTTGATATTTTTTACTAGAATAAATGTCGTTTTAAAACAAATTCCACCATTACATATATGTGCATTTGATAATTTATAATTTATGTTTAATTTTGCTCCATTAGCTTGAGATAATGTTTCTTTTGTTTTTTCAAAATATTTAGAGGGTATTATTCCTTCTTGTATGCAGTTTAGATCTGCACCTGTATCTAATAAAGCGATTGCAGAAAAGGAAAAATCTTCATTAATAGAAATAGTTACTTCAGTATACCATTTTTTAAATTCATTTTATTAAGTATATTTATAAAATTATCTGATTCTTCTTTAGTAATTTTTGTTGAGCTTTCTCCTTGTTTTTTTTAGGAGTATCCTTATTTTTATCTATTTTTAATAATATTATTTCTTGTAATAATTGTTCATTAGAAACTTCAATTTTAGTATTGGAAGCTTTCAAATTTCTAATTTCTTTCTTTATCTCATTAATTTCTTGTTGTAAGTCTTTTAAAGTAACATTTTGTTTATCTGATTGAAATCTATTTACTATTTCTAAGAAATCATATGATGAGGGGTTTGAATTAGGTTCAAAATTTTTGGAGTCTGTAAAAGTATCTTTTAATTTTTCTAAATATTCTTTCCTTTCTTGTGGATTATTAATTTGATCTATTAATTCTAATATAATATTTTCATGTGATGATAATACATTGATAGTTTTATTACAGATACAATTATTCTTATCTAGACAATTACAAACATGAATCTAATTTTCTTCTGACTCGTTATCTGAAGATTGTTCTGAGAAAGTTGAATCTTTTAATTGATAAATTTCATCATCTTCTGTAGAAATTTCATCTTCCTCACTTGATTGTATAAAAATATTTAGTAAGTTTTCTTTTAATTCTTCAGATATATCTAATTCGTTAATTTCTTTTTTAACTTTACAATTTGATGCATAATGTCCAACCTTTCCACATTTATAACAAACAATTTGTTTTTTCTTTTTATTAAACTTTTTTGTATTTTTTACTGGTTTCTTATATACTTGTTTTTCTGTTGGCTTTTTGTAAGGTTTTTTATATTTTCTTTTCTTAGTTGGATAAGTTTTATAAATTCTTTTTCATTTTTTACGTCTTGTCGAAGAAGCTAATAATGGAGAATAACCAAACTGTTCACAAAAGGTACCTAATTCTTTTGTAGCAAATTTCTTTTCTTTTTCCATTTGCTTTTTTAATCTCAAATCAGTACACATAATCAGACCAGTTCTATTAATAGAAGATATTATGTCTCCATATGTGAGATTAACAAAATCAATAGTACCATATGATTTTACTAAAGATTCTCGTAAATTTTGGGCGAAGTAATATGGAAGTCCGGCTATGAACTTTTCCTTCCAGTATGATTGTTGACAGTCATCTCTTATCATAAATTTAGTTAGAAAAACATCTTTATACCATCTAAAATCGGATAATTGAGGACATCTTAAATTGATTAATAAATCACTAGTTCTTTCTTTAAATTGAAAAGGATCACCTACAAAATACTTTGTTAATATAAATATTAGAGTATTAACCGCATCTTCTATAGGTTGACCATCTTCTGTCTTAATCTGTTGCAGATTTTCATCATGTTTATAAGCATTTAATATTGCTACTCTTTGTTCTTGTGTAAGATAATGATCTCACCATCCTTTTAGTTGGCCAGTGAAACCTATAACCAGAACATGTGCTACTTGATGATCTAACCTCTACTGGCTTTATAAACATTTGCTACCATAATCATTTCTTGAAAATGATTTAATATTTCATACTCAGATAATCCATCTATATTCCATTCATATAATGCATCTGGTGCAAAAACAGATCTTACTATATGTTCTCTTTCCTTGAATTGTATATCCGGAGGGGTAGGCCTTGGATACCAATTACAAGTAATGGAAGTATGCTTAGCAAAATTCCTAGAAAAATCTAAATTTTGATGATTTCCTTTAATCTTATTTATTTGTAATTCTTTAAATTGATTTTCAATATTATTTATTTCAGAGTCAGATAATTCAGGTGAATCTGTTTTACTTAATACATTAATATGAGATTGTCTTGAAGTGGATGCATTATTATCAAGATTTAATTTTTCTAATTTGTTTGAGATTTGTTCTAGTAAATCATCTTTGGCCTTAGTAAAACTGGATTTTAAATGAGTAGATATTTCATAGGGAATAAATAAAGGAATTTCTTTAACTCCTTTAACAGGAGTTTTAATAGGGGATATTATGTTTTCAATTCTTTCTAATTGTTTACTCATAGTTTTTAAATATAAATTAGTATAATTATTTTGTTGTATTATATTATCAGTATTTTTAGTTTCTAGAGAAGTTAATCTCTTTATTGGTGATGCTAATATTTGTGTATTTCTTTGATTATACTTAATGGTTTCGAAAGGAGGATATTCCTCATAAATAACTTGATTATTTTCTATTTTAATCCATTGATTAGTAGTTCTATTTATAGTTGATAATTGATTTGATTTATATATTTCAAACCATGTGAAGAAAGGTATATTAATCTATATGATTTCTAAATATTCATAATATTTTGTTTGGATATAATCTCTTTCTAATTTTGAGAAAATTGAGAAAACTACAAATATGTTTTGTTTATTTTCTTCCTTCATATAATCTTGTTTAAGATATTCTTTATTAATTTTAAATTCTTCTTTACTTAGGGTAAATATTTGGTCATCATCTCCAACAACTTGTGAATATGTCGGAGAAGAAGGTTATTTATTTTGATGGGGATTTGAGGAGGACGCTAAATCAGGGTGATTAACTGAATATATCGGTATATCTATAATGTTTCCAGGAATAACTCCCTAGACTTGAGTATCTAAACTTTGAGATCTAATATCAAAGTTTTGTAATCTATTTCTAGAGATTGAAGTAATTGCAGATCTATTATCAAAGTTTTGTGACCTATGTCTACTCATTGTAGATCGTGGTGTATGGTATCTGGATGGTGCTTGAGAAGAATAATGAGAAAATGATTTCCTAAAAGGTTGAAAGGCAATTTGGACTGTTCCGTCCTGGTTTTGATCTATATATTCTAAATCATTTACAGAATTATTTTCTTATTTTGGTGATGGAATAATATTTTCTAATTTCCATTCATTAGGAAGAGTAATCTGATTCCAATGAATCTGTTTAGGAATTTGTATACTAGAATTTGGTGTACTGGATTGCAATAATAATGTGTAGCCTTTCGGGCTAGTAATAAGAGCTTGTGGCTCTAATATTGTTTTCATTAATTTATAATGGATCCTATATACTACAGTTAAAGGATGTGATCCTTTCATCATATGATAGCTGTGACGCCCTCAGATTTCCGTTTGGGATCGGACGGACATCTGAAGCGTCGGGACATGTAACACAAGGTTACCTGCCCCCGTACATGACATATAGGATGCAATGTTCCTAACATGCATCTAGCATTATGCAATATTCGCAGCGGATAATTCTTTTTTTTTTTTTATACTATGCACCGAACTTATAACATCCCAAATAATTAAAACATAATCCATGCATACTAAAATAAATAACCACGATTACAGTACGGGTCTCAGAAGACTGTAATCTCAAAACATGGTGACTAGACTCTATATTACAGTACCAAAATACACTTATTGAACCAGTTCATCGAGTAACTCGCGTAACTCAATTAACAAGGTTAGAATACTGTCCCAAAAGAAACTAACTATAGAAGCTGAAAACTCTGCATCGCATCTGCGGCGTCTAGTCAACATCCTCCAGCCTATCGGTATTTGCTCCTTGTTCTGAACATGAATGGTCTAACAAGTGGGGGAGGAAGCTTCTCCAAGGAGCTTTGCCAAGGTGGCCAAATTCGTGGGCCTTAGTGGGCCTCAACCAAGTTTCACACAGGTTAATGATGTATGCATAGAAATAAAGGTATGAATGCACCATCAAAATTGAAAGTAAACATAACATAACTTGACATAACATGGCATAAAATAATAAGCATAATGTGACATGACATAACATGGCATGAGTTGACATAATTGAACTGAAACAGAAGCTTAGCTTAACGTGACATGAACTTAAATCATAGCATGGATGTGAACTTGAAACATAACATGTACTTGAACTTTAAGTTTAACATGAACGTACACATAACGTAACGTGAAATATGACTTGAACATGAAATACATGAACTTGGAATCTTATTTAATTGTCTTGATTAATAACGTAACCATATGGGTGCTACACGGGTCCCCTAGAGCCGTGTGTCCCTGCCGATTACCGCATCACAACACAGGTATCTAGACCAGCTGTGAGTGCGTTAATACGTACTCCACAGTTGTTGTGGCCCCACGTATTCTACGTGTCACAATTGCTGTGTCTCACGTAGTGTATGCTCCACAGTTGTTGTGGCCCCATACTTCATGCTCCACAGTTGTTGTGGCCCCATGAATACACGTAACATAAAATATGGCACCATCGGCGTTAGTGCCTGGCGCGCTCCGGTGACCAGTTACTTAGGCCCCATTCGCAACCTGTTGACTGTACTTCGTCAACCCAGGGAATTTCACACCTATTTAGACACTCCAGCGTGAACAAAGGAGTTCCACTAGGATATTACCCCATCCTAGCATTTAGGGTCGTGATTGACATGAATAACTTAACTTGAACATGATCTGAAACTTATATGAACTTTACATAAGGTGAACCACGCTTGAGTCCGTGGCACCGCATAACATAACTTGTGGTGAACATGCTTAGATCCGTGTCACCCTTAACATAACTTGTGATGAACACGCTTAGGTCCGTGCCATCCTTAACATAACTTGTGGTGAACACGCTTAGGTCCGTGTCACTCTTAAATATCTTATCTTTCTTAATACATGAGATATTATTTAATATCATGAACTTTTCTAACATGGCGTATACTTGTAAATGGCACAATATGATTTAAACATAAACATTCCATGACATACATGTAACATATGACATACTTAACATGGCATACTTATAACATACAACATTGCATGACATAAAAGATTTTGTAACAGATAAATATTCATAAAAGAATAAATCATGCGTAACAGATAAACATGTAATGACATGACATATATGATAACATACATACATAAATTGTAGTTCCCTTACCCATCATACATACACAATAAACTGATAGTAAGTTAGAAGCTAACTTACCTCGATTGTCACGTTCTACGAGAATAAAGTGCGATATACGAGAAACTGTAAAAGGTCATTCTAAAAGTTAGAAATTTAATTACTAACAATTAGAAACATGGAAACAAGTTATCTTAGAGTAAAATTATCATTTTACCCTCTACATGTGGGAAAACGACCATTTTACCCATAACTTAAGGATTTCATATCCTAACTCCAAAAATTTCCAAAATTTACATTCCTCATGTAAATTTTGTTCTAAACTCAAATATCAACTCAGAAAAAAATTTAAAACAAAACAACACTATGGAAAACACACTATGGCCGAAACATCCATAGGCCATTTCTCTTGATTTTTGTTACAATTCCTTCCAACTTCAAAACTCATGCTTAAACCAAAATTTTACAACAAACATCTTCCAATCCTAAGTTTAAAACCATACTTGAAACATCCATTTAGAAAAAGCTAATAATCAACACCAAACTTTTTTGTAAAAAGATCAAAACACTTGAATCACAAGCTTTGTCCTTAAATCAAAACATCTCCAAGAATTCCAAAAAATCTAATCTTACTTCTAACATATTCATAACATCATCCTCAGATAAACCATGCTTTAAATCATCAAACTAAAGTCACCAAAATCACAAAAATAACACTTGGAGTTTTTGATTTTACACTTAGTCCAAAAACAGAAACTTTTTCTTAACTAGCTTTGATAAATCTCTTGATCAATGGCTTAAGAAGGTGAGATCTTTGAAATAAAGTANCTGACACATCGCCTACCATTCGGGGAAAAATGGTAGTTGGGACTACCATGGTGAGATTTGATTACAAATCTCAGCAAGTTAACAGAAAACTTTCACACAGGTTAATGATGTATGCATAGAAATAAAGGTATGAATGCACCATCAAAATCGAAAGTAAACATAACATAACTTGACATAACATGGCATAAAATAATAAGCATAATGTGACATGACATAACATGGCATGAGTTGACATAATTGAACTGAAACAGAAGCTTAGCTTGACGTGACATGAACTTAAATCATAGCATGGATGTGAACTTGAAACATAACATGTACTTGAACTTTAAGTTTAACATGAACGTACACATAACGTAACGTGAAACATGACTTGAACTGAAATACATGAACTTGGAATCTTATTTAATTGTCTTGATTAATAACGTGACCATATGGGTGCTACACGGGTCCCCTAGAGCCGTGTGTCCCTGCCGATTACCGCATCACAACACAGGTATCTAGACCAGCTGTGAGTGCGTTAATACGTACTCCACAGTTGTTGTGGCCCCACGTATTCTACGTGTCACAATTGCTGTGTCTCACGTAGTGTATGCTCCACAGTTGTTGTGGCCCCATACTTCATGCTCCACAGTTGTTGTGGCCCCATGAATATGGACTTCAATTTAGGGTTTAAATGAGATTTGGTTAGGGTTTGAGATGCTATCAAGCCCAAATCCAATTTTTCTTGGCCCAAACAAATTTCCAAGGTTTAAAATGTTGGATAAAGATGTCATAATAAAAATTTGAGAAATTAATAACATGTGGAAGTGATTTCATCAAGTGATTAAACACAATGCTAGAAATTGGATCAAAAGGGCTTGAAGGCCAACTTTAGGGTTTGGGGAAATCGTTTAGGGTTTCGGTTTCAACCAAGTTTTTGGAGTTTCAAATAGATTCCAATCATTAAGGGTTTCACTGACTAAAACCTATGCGATTAGTCGATTCGTGAAAACTTACGGAGTTTTCACGAGATTTCTAAAGTCTATAGAAATTTCACCATTGAATTTCTAGCGGACTGTTACAATAGCCATTTGTTTTAATATTTAATGTTAAGGCATGTAGAATATTAGTATCATATAATGAAAGTGAATAATTAGGATAACAATTAAAATATACTGGACCTTGGAATAGGCTAGATTCAACCATGCCAAGTAATGAATCATGGAAATCATAATGTCTTCCATCTCTTAAACATAGTAATATCGAAGCATTTAGTCCATTTCTAGTAAGTGGTTTTACAGCCACTTGTACCAATCCGATATATATAAATGAATATTTCTGTTCTTTATGGTGTTTAATGGCTTCTTTCGTTAATAATTGTAATGATTCATAGTCATTATTTAGGCTAATAGTTTTTTCTACTGTTTTAATTGTATAATTTGTAAGAAATGATAATTTTGAAAAAGTTGATTGTTTATATATTTGATTTCTAGGTACATTAGGAATTGTCCAATCTTATAAATTTCTTTCTATGTCTATTATGCTATAATCTTCTTGATTTACATTTTCAGTTTCTAAAGGTGTGTTTATAGTAGATATTTCTAGTTTGAATAAAGAATTCATTGAGACAGGATTTATATAAAGATTTCCTATATAAAAGAGAAATAAGTAGATTAAGACCTTGAGGGAATACCAACGGGACCACCCTTAAAGCCTCATTGGCATAAATGGGCTAACCAACAGATTTTCATGGCTTACCATCACAAGATTCTCAATATACTCTATTTTCTTTTATGTAGGTTATCGTTGATAAAAATCTGTATCAGTGAATTTTTACTCTCTCTCTTTTTTTTTTTTTATAAAGCAAGAATACTTAAATAATTTCTTACACTTTTAATATATGATATTAAGAAGTTACAATGATCTTCTAATTCTTCTATTGCAGCCTGTCTACTTCTATATACATGATATCTTTCCATCATTGAGCAATAATCTAATCTCATTAATAATTGTTTCTCTTTAAGAGATTTTATCTTTTCTTTTAAATTATTTAATTCAAGTCTCAAGTTATATTCTAAACAGTTTAATTCATAACGATCACGAAAATCAATATTATGTGCGTAATAATTCATCATGAAATTAAACATAAATAGAATAAATAACAATAAAATAACAATATAATAAGATATTAGCAATAAAATATAATACTATCTAATACAATAATCGTTGGCTCTGATACCAACTATGTAAACCAGGATATATATAATATAATATATAATTAATATAATATAGGTTATTATATATTAATATAATATAATATACTATTAGTTATATATATATATATATATTAGTGATTTAATATATATAATTTAATAAGTTATATATATAAGTTAGTAATTATATACTTATAGATGTAATTTAATAAGTTATATCTATAAGTTAGTAATTTAATATATAAATAATACTATTAGTTATATATATATATATATTAGTAATTTAATATATATAATTTAATAAGTTATATATATAAGTTAGTAATTATATACTTATAGATGTAATTTAATAAGTTATATCTATAAGTTAGTAATTTAATATATAAATAATACTATTAGTTATATATATATATATATATTAGTAATTTAATATATATAATTTAATAAGTTATATATATAAGTTAGTAATTATATACTTATAGATGTAATTTAATAAGTTACATCTATAAGTTAGTAATTTAATATATAAATAATACTATTAGTTATATATATATATTAGTAATTTACTATTATATATATTAGTAATTTACTATATACTAATAGTCTAATACTATTAGTTTATTAGTCTATTAGTATATAGTAAATTAGTAATATTTATTAACTTATTTACTATAAGTCTATAAGTTTATAACTAATAATTAGATGTAAATATCATGTAATAACTAGTAGTGATTTATTAATTTAGACAGTTAGTGATTTAGTCTTAGTCTTAGTAAGTTAGTATAAATATTAGTATTAGTATAAAATTATAAATATTAATAATTAGTATAATAAATATTAGCCTATTAGGTTAGATAAAAATTATAAATAAAATAATTATATAAAATTATAAATATTATATAAATAATATAATATATATATTATTCGGTCCGGTTCGTTCGGTCCGGGGTAAAAAACCCCTAGACCGGGACCGAACCGAAATTACTTGGTTTAGGGAATTCCAACCAAAACCGACCGACCCTACTCCCGGTCCGGTTCGGTCCGGCCGGTTTTGCCGGTTCGGCCGGTTTTGCCGGTCCGGACTGACCGATACTCTCCCCTAATTACCATTATTTTTTGGACAGTTGTTTTCGGGCTGTTGGTTTCAGACTGCTCAAGTTGGTTCAACCTGTTTATACAGCACCCTTCCTACTCTCACACAAAACCAAGATTTCCCCTGGCTATGGAGAGGAATGGCAAGGAAAAGCATTGAGGATTACTTACTTGGTCCATGCATGAGAGTTAATCCTTGCAACAACAGTTCGTTTGATTCTATAGCTTTGTAGGATCCAGCTTGCTCTTGAATTATCTCCAACTCAATAAATGAAAGGTCTGCATAATTGCATCAGATCGATCGTCAGATTTTCTGGATTGCGTTCAAGAGTTTGATCACTAGAATTGAAAAGCAAACTTTTCTTCGAATGTTGCCATATCAGCACCAAACATTCTTAAATGATGGACAAACTTTAAATGACCAATCTGGGCAGTACCAATCTGACCTGCAGCTTATTAAGGCCACAATTGAGCTGCCACAACAAATGCCCAAAGAGAATATTCTAGAAGGCACTAAAGGTGCCTCTGGACGTGCCCCTGCTTAACCGAATAGAGTGGTCTTAGTTTGTTATTAAATTCACATGAAATTCTCTTCAAATGTTGTGATAAATGCACTGATTGAGTTGTATAAATATGGCCTCAGGCTCTTGTAACTATTCATGGAAAATATATGCATTCAGAAATAGCAAGCCCTTTGAGGCAATCCTTCGTACACCTGCTGTGCTCAACTTGTTTCTTTATGGTATCTAGAGCCCCTTAGGACAAACGTCCATCTTTTTTTTTTACACAATGACCTCCAAAAAAACCACCGATTCTATCCCTCCCTCCATAGTTTCTTCTGCTACTCATTTCATCACTATCAAATTGTCTACTCACAATTACCTTCTCTGGCATACGCAGGTCGTCGCCTTCCTCAAAGCTCATCAACTTTATTCCCATATTGATGGCTCTGTTCCACCCCGACTGCCCATTATTAATGATGCTCCCAATCCCCACCATGCTCGTTGGCTCCACCACGATCAGCTTATAATTTTAGCCCTTTACTCTTCCCTTACAGACTCTGTTCTCTCCCATGTGCTTGATTGTACCTCATCTCGCCATATTTGGATTACCCTTCGGGACCTCTATGTTGCCCAGTCCTCTGCCCATGTGATCCAAACTCAATTTCAATTAGCCACCCTTAAGAAGGGTTCCGAATCCATGGCTTATTATTATAATCGAGCTACATCTATGGTTGCTTCTCTTGTAACCGCTGGTCACCCCCTTTCTCCCTCTCAGTTTGCTTTATATCTTTTAGCAGGACTTGGCTCCGACTATGAGTCTGTAGTCTCTGCTATAACCACTCGACCAGATCCCCTTTCTCCACAACAAATATACAGCTATCTTCTGAACCATGAAGCCCGTTTGACCCATCAACACAATACTCTGCTTTCTGGTTCATCTATTGCTGCTAATGCCACATCTTTTCGTCCATCTTCATCATCTAATCGAGGATGAAATTCTGTCTCAAATCGGGGTGGTCGACAAGGTCGAGGAAGCAATGGTCAATATTTCAACTCCTCGCGCCCTACATGTCAAGTCTGTCATAAGCAGGGACATACTACTGCCACGTGCTACTATCGATATGAAGAAAATTTCCAGCCATCCCCTCCTCCTTCCTCTACTTATACGGCCAACCTTACCACCACTTCTCTCAACTCGTCACCCTCCATAAATTCTTGGTTCCCAGACACGGCTGCTACCAACCATTTCACCTCTGATTTTGCTAATCTCTCCCTGGAATCGACTCCATACAGTGGTCCAGACAGTGTCAGCATCGGTGATGGCTCATCGCTTCTAATTCATAACACTGGTTCTAGTCAATTTCTTACTACTACTGGCACTTATTTTCTCAATACAATACTTCATGTCCCATCTGTTACGAAAAATCTTCTCTCAGTTTGCCAATTTTGTCTTGACAATCCTGTTTTCTTTGAATTTCATGCTCATTTTTTTGTTGTGAAGGACTCTTGCACTGAAGTGGAATTTCTTCGGGGCAACGTGGATAATGGACTCTATGTTCTACCGATGTCGTTGCCCAAATTGGAAGTCACTGCTTCTCCTATGGCCTACTTGGGTGAACACACCACCTCCTCCATTTGGCACGCTCGTCTCGGACATCCTAACTACAAGACTACCCAGTATACCTTGAGTCATTTTCATCTACCTTTTACTCACAGCTCCGTAGTCTCCCCTTGCCCTTCATGTATTCAAGCTAAGAGTCACAATCTTCCCCACCCACCTTCACACTCTGTCTCTACCAAGCCCTTTGAGTTATTATTCTTAGATTTGTGGGGACCAGCGCCTGTGCTTTCCTCCTTAGGATGTCGCTTTTATTTTTCAATAGTGGATGATTTTAGCAAATATATTTGGATGTTTCCTCTTCAAACCAAATCTATTTCTCCTTCTATTTTTCTTGCTTTTCTCAAATATGTTACTAATACTTTCTCCACTAATATCTGTGCTGTTCATTCAGATTGGGGGGGTTAATTTCACCCTCTCAAATCTATTCTTCATTCTCTGGGCATTTCACATAGGGTCACTTGTCCCTACTATCATGCCCAAAATGGCACTGTTGAGAGACGTCATTGTCACATTGTTGAGACGGGATTATCTCTCATGGCTCATGCTTCTATTCCGCAAAAAAATTTTGGGTCGAAGCGTTTCAAACAGTGGTCTATTTAATTAATCGCATGCCATCGCCCATTCTCAAACACTCATCTCCTTTTCAAAAATTATTCCAAAAAATTCCAGATTATAACTTCTTACGAGTTTTTGGTGTGGCATGCTGGCCTAATTTAAGACCCTTCAATAAACATAAAATGGACCTTCGCTCTCAACGTTGTGTCTTCATGGGCTATAGTCTAGATCATAAAGGATATATCTGTCTTCACTTGCCTACAGGCCGGACCTATACTGATGTTGTATTCTCTAAGACAGAATTCCCTTTTGCAACACCCAGTCAACATTCGGCCCCATCTACCTCATCTACGCCTAGCCCACCAGTTTCCTCAACTCCTCTTATCTTACCTTTCCAATCTAATTCAGACCCAACCTCACCTACTAGCCCAGAGTCTTCTTTAGACCTCAATCCATCCCAGTCGCCCTGAGCCTCCCCCACCACTCCAGATTCCCACTTAGCTTTAAGCCCATTCCACTCGGACTCAGCCTCACCCACTAGCCCAGATTCCCCTCTGATCTTAGGTCCAAATTCCTCTACCCGTACACCAAACCCATCACCCATAGTCCAGCTTCCCCTTACTGCCTCTTCTTCATCTTCTTCGATTCCCAACCCTAACAATCTTATTTCTCCCACGCCGCCTCTCTGTTCCACACTGCCTTCTTTCACCACCACCAAACATGTCTCTTCGCTTCCAGTAATTCCTGAGTCTCCCTCTCTCCGTTCAATCCCATCCCTGCATCCTATGGTCACTCACTCAAAATCCTCCGTTCACTGCCCCCTAATCCTAACGGATGGTACTGTTCCATGGCCGCCCAAAAAGCCATCAGCCTCTCTCACTGTGCATTCATCTTCAGTGATCCTTGAAGAACCTTCCTCAAATACTGAAGCCTCCAAATACCCTGAATGGCGAGCTGCGATGGTTGCCGAATTTCTAGCCCTTCTCGCCAACAATACTTGGGTTCTTGTTCCTTCATCTTCATCTACAAATGTTCTTGGGTCTAAATGGGTCCTAAAGACCAAACGAAGGGCCAATCGAACCCTAGAATGACGAAAGGCTCGTCTGGTTGCTAAGGGATTTCATCAGCAACCTGGGATCGATTATTCGGAGACCTTCAGTCCCGTAGTAAAGCCTGTCATGATTAGGTTAATCCTTTCTCTGGCCGTGACTTCCAATTGGGTGCAGCATCAACTGGACATTTAGAATGCATTTTTGCACGGTGACCTCGAAGAACATGTTTACATGCAACAGCCATCCGGGTTCGTGAATCCAGACCTTCCCACTCATATCTGTAAGTTGACTAAATCTATCTATGGATTGAAACAAGCCCCTCGGGCTTGGTTCTCTAAACTCACTAATCGCCTATTTTCACTTGGTTCTCATTGTTCGAAATCTGACCCTTCATTGTTCATACGGTGTACTACTTCTGTTTCTATGTATGTCTTAATTTACGTAGATGACATTTTAGTCACCTGTTCTCATGCCAATTTGATCACTGAATTTATTTCTAAACTTGGTACTACATTCCCTGTTAAAGACCTTGGCCCGTTGCATTATTTTTTAGGCATAGAGGTCACCCGAAAGCCATTTGGCTTATATTTTTCTCAGTCTAAATATATTGTTGATCTACTTGTCCAAACTAATATGCATCAAGCTAAAGTCGTGTCTACCCCTATGTGTCCATCAACTAAACTCAATTCACTGGATGGTTCCTCCTTTGAGGATCCTCACCTTTATCGCAGTGTGGTAGGCAGTCTTCAGTATCCTGCCTTTACGAGGTTAGATATCTCTTTTGCTGTTAATAGGGTCTGCCAATATATGCACTATCCACGGCTGCCCCACTAGCAAGCCGTTAAAAGAATTTTGCGCTATCTCAACCATACTCAGCACTATGGTCTTCTTTTCAGTCCAAAGTCTTCCTTCCACTTAAATGCCTTCTCTGATGCTGACTGGGCTGGTTGCCCTGATGACCGTCGATCTACGGGAGGTTTTTGCATTTTCTTTGGTACTCACCTCCTTTCTTGGAGATCTAAGAAACAACCAACGATTGCACGTTCCTCAACAGAGGCCAAATACAAAGTTGTTGCCAATACTGCCTCCGAACTCATTTGGCTACAATCCCTTTTAAAAGAGCTTGGTGTAAGTCTTACAACTGCCCCCACACTCTGGTGTGATAATTTAGGGGCCACATATCTTTCTCATAATCTAGTTCTTCATGCTAGAACTAAACACATTGAACTTGATTATCATTTTGTTAGAGAACGTGTAGCTAACAAGTCTATTCAAGTCTCCTTTGTTTCCTCCAAAGATCAGGTTGCATATGTGTTCACCAAGCCCCTCTCTTCCTCTCGGTTTGCTCAACTCCGATCCAACTTAACAATTGTCCCATTGATGCTTGGATCACGGGGGTTTATTAAGGCCACAATTGAGCTGCCACAACAAATGCCCAAAGAAAATATTCCAGAAGGCACTGAAGGTACCTCTGGACGTGCCCCTGCTTAACTAAATAGAGTGGTCCTAGTTTGTTATTAAATTCACATGAAATTCTCTTCAAATGTTGTGATAAATGCATTGATTGAGTTGTATAAATATGGCCTCGGGCTCTTGTAACTATTCATGGAAAATATATGCATTCAGAAATAGCAAGCCCTTTGAGGCAATCCTTCGTACACTTGTTGTGCTCAACTTGTTTCTTTACAGCTAAAGATGGCTCCTCCTTTTCAAGCTACGAAATGGAGCTTGGCCCAATTCAAGGTTTTGATGAAACAAATCTTGATTACAATGGATTATTAAGCTACAACCAAAATATCAATATAAAATCAGGTAAAAGATTTTAGGATTGCACTCGTTGCTCATTAGCTCTGGTCTTTCTCCTAAAGCAAATACAGAGGATGAACTTGGGGACAGTTGAAAAGAGTTTTGAGTCAAGACAATAAAGATTTCAGATTGAACCAAAAGACTGACAAAAAAGGGAAACAAAAAGAGAAGCATAAGCTAGCTAAAAGGTGAGATTGGCTTTGTTTGACCACATAAATATCAAAAGAAAACTCTCATGCACAAGATAATGTAGTCTATAATCTTATAGTTAGCGTTAACAAAATTCATCATAATCTAAATCAATAGAAAGAGGAACAGGTATAGAGGCAAGGCATGTACAAGTAATATGTAGATATACACAATTTGATGCATTGCATGAGAGCAGCGCTATAATATAAATGAACCGTATAAGAAGAGCTGAAAATTCCAAGTAAATTACCAAAAGAAGAAATCAACAACACTTGCTTAAACGTCTTCATGATACACCAATGGCTCGTGAAAGTCATGCCTTTGTACTAAAACCATCCCCACCTCCTCCCAGACCTTTAAAAAAAATAGAGAGAGAGAGAGAACCAAAACGCCCCTAACTCAAACATTCAATCCCAAATTAACTTGCAACGCAGTTAAAACCCCTGCAAACCCACAACCATATCACGAACAACACTGAGCACACAAACAAGTCCAGCAACAACAACACCCACACATGTTTCCTCCAAATTTGCTTTAACTTTTGCCGATCATTTGAGAAACCCTTTTGCACCGGCAGCGTAAAATCCTTATACACGCCCTTAATATCATGAAACCAATCCTACAAAATTAATCCAATAAAAAAAAACACCAAACTGGGGAATTTTATCAATGCAAAGACACTGACCTGGTGCCAAGTAAGCCTTCTACGAATTGCCCAGGCCTTCTTGGGATGCAAATTGAGAGGCAGGTACTTCTTCTTTTAAAATTCCCTCAGAGCCTCCTACTGCTTTTGCAAAATCACTGTCAACACCTGCACAATTGATAACCACATTTGAAATGCCCAATTTTTGAGAGTGCCTTCCATGTTGTGGATGCCGGTTGAATTCCAAGTTGCTGTCTTCATCATCTCGTCGTCTCTTAGAAAGTTGGATACCATTCGATGAATCTACAGAGCACTCCCCCATTGTTAAACTTTCATTCTCTTCCTGCTTATAGATTATGTGAACTCCACAACTTTTGAAGATTGGTTCTCGTTCGCTCTCAAATATAAACCTTAGATTGTCTCCTGTTGGGTACTGTAGCCATTGATCGATAGATTTTGGAAATGAGTAGTTTAGATATACATGATCCCATACTCCATCATCCCAGTCTGTATAATCGTAGGCATTATATATGTAAAAATCTGTTAATTCTACAAGCCTGTTACCGTTTATAGAAACAAAAATATCACCCGACACTCCATATGATCCATCCGGCTCGGATCCAAGAACAACACAGAAAACAAATCCCATGATTTCATCAAAATACAAGGGTCCACTAATATCCAATTCACAGGAATGACTATTCGAAGTCTCCTTAGTATGGCTAATCCAATCTGGAATCTTATTCCCTGGAAATATAATACCACATGAATGGTCCTGAATATGTTCCTGTTAAAACATATATCACATATTTTCATATATAAGCACAAGGGAATCCGCAACATGAACTCCTACAAAGAGACACAGAGAAATAGATACATACCTCAATAAATGAAGGATTGGGCACCTGACTCCCTATATTTGCAACCAATTTATGGCAACCAGACAAATCAATCCATCTTAGCTCTCTTAAGCCACATGTATTGAATTGAAATTTTGTTGATACTTCTGGGAATCTTTCCAAGGAGAAACACTCACTAGCATCTAGCTCTCGTATATTTGGTGGAAGATATAGAATTTCTTGAAGCTTGTAGCATTCCCACAATTTGAGAATCCTCAATTCAACAAAGCTTTCGATACTCGGAGGAAGCCTGACAATACCACTTTGAGATAGATCTAACTCTTGCAAAGTGGATGAGCAATAAATTGAAAAGCCGTCAAGATACCAGTTATTAAAAACCGGCAACGGATACCCATCAAAGAATAGGGATCTTGTTAGGCGCAACTTTTTAAGCCCAGTGAGGTACCCAATGGATGAATGTATTTCATGTATTGCAAGATTTGGATGATTAGCAAGAGTAAGACTCTTTAGATGTTGCAAGTGAGGAACGCTAATTGGCAGACGCACCAGGTCCATGAGGCTTCCTTCTATAGATAAATGTTCAATGCCAGTAAAGCATCCATTAATGGATGAATCCGGTTCATCTTCTCCAAGCAATATTATAGAGTAGGCACTCAGACAAAGCTCATTTTGATTTTGCAACTTATGAATGCATTGTTTCAGAGATAACGATTTAAGAGTAGGAGTGAGGTACCCAATAATGGATGAAGGCCATTCTTTTATTGCAGTGCCTTCCACACGAATGGAACTTAAAAGTTCCATTTTACACTCAATTTGTGGAAAGTTTTGAAGTTTTGAGCATTTATGAAGTGTAAGGTATCTTAGAGATCTCAACTTGAGACGCCTTGGAAAACTCTTGAGGTTAGGGCATTCATAAAGACCCAAATCAACAAGCTTATCGAGGAATCCAACAGAATCATGAACTTCAACTAAATTTTCAGACCACAGAATTTGCAATTCCTTTAAATTTGAGCAACTCGAAAGATCCAAAATTCTGGTTAAGAACTTGCACTTGTAAAATCTCATTATCGTCAAGTTCTGTTAAAAAACAACAAATATTTATATTAGCCTTGAGGACGTTTAGGACACATGAGTAATTTAAAGAAGGAAATATCAATAGTTCTAACAATTGTACCTTAAATTTCCCGATAATGATTTCCTTGATGCAACCTTCATGCATTTTAAAAACAGCCAGCTTCTCTCCACGAAAATTGGATGGCAAAGATTGTAATGGAAAGTTTGACCAATTAATCACTTTTAATTCATTAGAAAGATAATTAAATTCTCCAGAAAAGCATGCATTATGGCTTATAAAAATTCTGAGTCTTTTCATCTTCTTAAACACATTGGGACTCAGGTGTATCATGTCATGATCATGACTATCAGGAAGATCCACTTTTATCCCCTCAACATTGTTTGTTCCCTAATGAGACAGTTCATAAGAGTGCAAGTAAAATCAGATCATTAAAGAAAGATCACATTATCTATCGATACATATAGGATATTTATTTAATATGTAGTCCTTTGCCATTTGTTATGAAAAGAAATTCGACACTTTTCATGTAAGTTTCCCCTGTAAAAAGTGTTCAATTGAAAGTGCTTTTAATCTAAGAACTTACAGTATTTTCCTCTAGTACATAGCGAATATCTTCATGAAACCATAATCTACTACGTGCGCCTGGTTGTTTGGGTGATTCCTTTCGGACAATTTCTCTGCCCATATCTTGTAGCAAGTCGTGCATCCAAATATAATACCCAGTAGTGATAAGACACTTGTCTATAAGCTTCGGGATACCATAATTAGGATGGAAATCACAACTCTCAAATATTGTAATGACATCAGCCAAAGGTTCTCCTTTGAAGAAACACGCAATATCAAGAAACATGTCCTTCTCACGTTCTTCCAGTCCATCATAACTTACTTGAAGTACACTCTGAATATTTTCGTTGGGTATTTGTTTATATTTATCCAATGCACTTTCCCATTGACAAATGGTTTTACTTTTTAGATTTGAACCCAACACTGTTAAAGCTAGTGGAAGACCTTGAGCATATTGCATTACTTGTTCAAAGACTTCTGCATAACTATCAAGTGGTTCTTCTTTCTCGAAAGCATGCAAGCTAAAGAGTTTACGAGCTTCATTGTATGCCAAAATCTTCAACTCATATTTTGAGTCAACTTTAGAGATATTTAATAAATCTTGATCTCTTGTTGTTACGATGATTCTACTTCCTGGACCAAACCATGTATGATCTCCGGCTAATGTTTCTAGTTGTTTCAACTCATCCACATCATCTAGAATTAGGAGAACCCTTTTAGAGTGAAGTCTATGGCTAATTACATTCATGCCTCTATCAAAATCACGAACATCCAAATTTTCCCCCAAGATCTCATGAAGAAGTGTATTTTGTAGCTGAATCAAACCTTTTTTTTGTTCTGCAGTTTCTCTTATGTTTTTCAAGAAACAACTTCCTTCAAATCTATAAGAAATTCTGTTATATATCTCTTTCGAAATCATTGTCTTACCAATTCCACCAGTTCCGAATATCCCTACCATGCATGTAATATCATTCCTTTCCAAACTTAAATGCTGATAAATGTCTCGTACACGAGACTCTATTCCAACCGGATACTTAGCAACATTAAGAAATGTACGATTTACCATTATCGAGTCCACCCATGTAATGATCTCTAGAATAAAGTCTGATTCATTCCTATCAATGCAAAAGCCGAGAAATTTAAAGAGTTATGACTTTCAATGTAATACACACATAAAGATGACTCAGTTACAATTTAATTTTTTTTCTCCTTTACAAAATTACATTAGTAGATCATAACCATGTCAAAGATAGGCTTTATTCTTCCTCATGGTCTTTCAAGACTACATTCTTCATTCGTTATATGAATTTTTAAACATTTTAAAAACTTCTTTCTTGTTCTATTCTCGAATTTGTCCCTTCCTTAATTTTGAAACTTATACTAAGAGTATTCTTTGGTCTTCATATCTCTAAATAAATTGATGTTTAAAACCTTTGCTTATTCTTTATAGAACCCAAAAAAAAAAAAAAAAACAATTCACGACTTTTTTCTTAATTATACTTGGGCAAAAGAATAAAAAAAACAGAGAGAAGATTTTGATCGATTTGTATTTTTTCATGTTCTTCTCTTCTCTTTTTCCTATAAACTTCATGTGAAATTAATGTGTTAGTACCATGCATATTAAATCCCTCGGTAAGAAAAGATTTCTAATTTAAGTATGGTATGCATAAAACTCAATGCGAAAAGACTGATAAATATCAAATAGTTTTGCATGGCACCTTATCGATCTTCATTAATTTGCAAACTCTCAGATCTTAAGATTTGTCTAAATTTTCTCCCATAAACTTATCTTGAACATCATATATAAACATATATATATAAGCACAACTCATTAAAAATACCTTTTCCCTAATTCGAATCCGGACAAATTGGCTACTTTTTTTAGAGCTGCCTTCCACTCTGTCAGCTTTACTTTATCTGCCTTGAACTTATATTCAACTCTAGCGAATGCTTCTCCAAAACATCCTTTTTGGTGCTGTACATCTGATGGATTTACATCGTAAAATATGGGTAAAACAATTTGTTTCACCGTTTCCTTACACTCAAGGATCTGCAATAGCTCATCTAAACACCATTTGGAATCTGAATAGTTCTTAGAGAGTACAATGATAGAAATCATTGATCCATCAATTGCTTTGAGAAGTTCTGACGAAATTTTCTCTCCTCTTTCGAGATTGTTGTCTATGTAAGTGTTGATTCCCCTTTGATGCAAAGCATGGTGTAGATGAGAAACAAAGCTTTGGCGAACATCTGCACCTCTAAAACTCAAGAATACATCGTGAGTCCACCTACGAATGGAAGAAGAAGAGATTGAGAGAGAGGAAGAAGATCCTAATTGAAAGGCCATGGAAGAAGTGCTCATCCTAATCTGATGTGTATGCGAGATTAGTATCACCAAGAGGTCCAATTATATAGTCTTATTGGAATGACTTACATGCATTACAAGTACACTTGGTAAGCCAACTTGTGCCCATTTACACGGTTTTGAACTGAATTCTACTTAAATCAAACGTCCAAATCGAACACCTACTAATTGATTACCTGTATGAACTTTAATCTTTTGGAATTTCCTGACATGCGAGCATTAAAAATTTATCACATTAAAGTAGTTGTTCCAACATCTTTTCAATCTTCCCACGCTAATAATATTGATTTAAGATAGGTTTAAACCTATTTTAATTATCTTTTTCAAAGTACAAATTTAAATGAAGTTGCGTTGAAAGTTTCTTGGTAAGCCAAATTACAATACCATTTACACGGTTTTGAATTGAAGTCTTTCCTTCCACGTAAATTAAACAAACGTCAAAATCAAACACCCTTTAAAATTGTTCTATTGACTTTCTTGTATGAACTTTAGACTTTGGGGGTTTGCTGATGCGGGAGAATTGAAGATTTATCACATCATAGGAAAGGACGTTGGCCCAAAAACTTAAATATGATCATGCGCTGTCACAGTAGCTATGGCTGATGTGGAAAGAAGTCCTTGCTTGTAGATGATCTGAGAGGGAAGTTATCTACTGGTGTTACAATAATTAGTTTCTATAAGATGCAATCTAGCATTGTAAAAAACAGAAAGAAAAATCAGCACCCACTTGTGTGGTTAAAATCCTATCTATCAGGCTTGTGAATGGGGCTGCTAAACGCTTATCCTTCGAACTTAAGTTTACAACATCATGGAATTTGTATAATATAAATATAACAATTCTGCCATATTCTTGTTTCTTTGTTACCATTCTTGGGGTCATCTATACTTACAATTTTACACGCATAATCACATGACACGCAATGTATATGCATGATCCATTATAGTAGACTCGATCAGCAGCTAGAATGGATAGTCTATCATCCTCCATCTTCTTTACCAGATTTGTACAACCACCAATCCCAAGTTGGCTTAAATGTTGCAACTGATGAATGCTTTTAATTGGAAGACGCATAAGGTTTTTGTAACCACTTGGACTTAAATTATCAAGTCCAGTGAGGTTTTCAATGGACAGAGGTAGTTCTTCCACTGCAGTTTTAGCTAGATTCAATGTAAGTAAATATTTCATTTCACACTCGATTTCAGGAAAGTCGCGAAAGCTTGAGCAACCACAAATGTCAAGGTAGCATAAAAATCTCAACTTGAGGCTTGTTGGAAAAGTTTTGAGGTGAGAGGAATCGAAAAAACTCATATGAGAAAGATTGTCCAGGTGTCCAACGGAATCATGCACCTCAACTAAACTTTTACACCTTCTAACAATCAATTCCTTCAAATTTGAGATGCTTGAAAGATCCGAGATTTTTGTTAAGAATTTACAATAATGAAAAGTTATAGTTGTCACATTATGTTAAAAAAGACCAAACAAATTGAAAGGAGTTTACCACATAGAATAAAGAAACAAAATTATTGGAGATTTTAATTGTACTTACCTTAAACTTGAATCCCATGCCTAAATCCTTGATGAAGCTACCAAGCATTTTATATATAATGAGCCCATTTCAGAGAAAATTGGGTGGCAAAGTACTAGAAATTGTACTTTTTATAATTCTATGTGCTTGGTCAACGTGATTGATTCGTTCTGAAAGCAGAGTACTAGAAATTAATAATAAAGCTACTGGTTTAATTTACTGGTCGTGTGATCTGAAAGCAGAGTAATTAACGAAGTTAGTCAAATGTCTATTATTGGTTTATATTTCTTTTTAAAAGAAATTCGTTTTTAAAATCAAAAGCCTTCTATTTATTTTTAAAAAATTAACCCAAGATCAACTAAATGTAATTGTATGGATCCCAATCATAATTATCAAAAGCTGAATTATTCTCTCTATCTAAAGTGAAAATGAGATATTTATAAAGAGTTCGGTTATATATAGTCATTTTTACATATTCTTTGCATGCTCAACTGATGTGACTAACCAAAACAATTATTTAATATTTAAAAAAAATGTCGCAACCAATTATATTAGTGGAGTGCACAATAGAGTATGGAAAAATAGTGAGTACGCATAGAATTTCTTATTTATAAATAGGTGTCGATGACCCAATCTCAACGACCCTAGAAAAAATGCACCAATTCTATATTACCAGACTACTATAAACCCTATTCCAAACAAGGTTTACAATACTAAAATATTATTATTATTATTATTATTATTATTATTATTATTATTATTATATAATTATTTTGAAAATATTTCTAACAAGTATAAATTATTTTAGTCCTTTGGGTCCTCGTAGTCCTTCTCCACCTCATCTGGAAGTTTCATTGTAAATTAGGTCTTAAACATCAAATTTCATTGCAGAGTATAAATTGGTGATAAAAATATATGGCCCAAAACAGAGCAATGTACATAAAAAGGCAGAGAGATTCAGTATCTCGCCGTCAGACCTTGTGAAGTTTATTATGTTTTTCTAGTATTTTTTATTTATTTGTTATTTATTATTGTTTTATAATTCTAGTAAGAGAAAATAATTGAGTAGCAGTCAGCTTTTGTGATAACCCGATCATTCTTTCTTCTTTAATTATGAGCTTCAATCTACGTGCCGAGCCTCGATAGCGTGCTCTAAAAGATATCAAACGGATTTTAAATCAAGTTCGATATTTTAAAACTTATGGATATTTTAAATATTCTATAAATATTTATATGTGATATTTCCACTGTTATGGGACTAAACTTGTTTTTAAAATAACACAATTATAATATTTTGATGAGTTCTAAAAATATTATAATTGTGGATAATTATTTAAATTAAATATTTAAGTCATTTAAAAATATTACTAGATTTATCTTTACGTTGAAAACTCTAAATTAATTTAAATGGTTTTATTCTCTTTTAGTAATTAACGAGACTTCATCATTTTAATTAATGATAAAGGAATATAATTTTTTAAACTTTAGTCTATAAAATAATATTTTATCTTAATTCCTCTCAGTTTATAAAATATTTACGCATTTTCAAATCAGTATTTAAACTCACCGATAGATCGTTTTAAATATCCCAAAACGATTAAATACCTAAGCCCCTCTTTTTTTTTCCTCACTTTTCTCTTTTACCTCTCTCTCTCTCTCTCTCTCTCTCTCTCTCTCTCTCCCTTGGACCCAACATGCACGGCTTCATTATGGCTGAACCACTCCTTCCTTCTAACAGGCACCACCACCAGCCGCCCAGCTCCATCTCCACCACCGGCAGCCTCCTTCCCCGCCTATAAGCCTCTCCTCCCACCGGTGCACACCACGGCACCCTCCTCCTCCCTCCACAGCATCACCTTTAAAATGAGTTTCACACCCGTTTCTCCACCATAACACTACCATACACAGCCAACTTGGCCTCTGACCACCACCACCAACGGAATCATCACTCCATGGGCTTTCTTTCCATGATCTCCTTTCCCCCTACCTCTGTCTCTCCCCGATGGGTCAATACACCCACATACACTCTATTTCACCACCGTGCACCGCTACCCACGCCACCTTACTACCACCACCATGTTCCTCTCAGCACCATGACCTTCCCCAACCATTTTCATGTCCAACTAAGCTACACACAGCTCTCACTCTCCTCCACTCTCTCATGCTCAGTTTACACTACTTGTGGCCGATCCGCTGCCATGAGCCACCGTCCAGCCACCACCTCGTCACCACAGCTCCACCACACCTCCCTCAACCTCATACCAACCTCATCTAGCCACCGTCTAGCCATGATGTCCAGCCCATCCCCACCTCTCTCACGCACTCTCATACCCTCGGATGCACTATTCACAGCGTGATGCCTCAGTGCTCCGCCACGTCAGACCACCATGAGGCCACCTCGTGCCTTTCCAAGACCACACCTAGCTATTCCCAAACATAAACTGTCACTTTGCGTGGTGGACAGCCACCGTACGACTCCTCTGACGCTTTGATCGTGATGGACAACGAGCGACGCACAGGTTATGGACTGTGCTGTTAGTATTGTGGAGTTCGTAGTGAAGTGTGGCTATGTAACGAAGTGTTGGGCATAATTGTGTAGTGTTGTTGACTGTGCTATGAGTATAGGCGTGAGGTGTATGCCGTAGTTGTGATGCGGTGTAGTGTGTGAAGGGAATACACGTAGAGTGTACTCCATGTAGTGCAGCGACGCACTGTATAACGTGTGGCGTAGAGTGAAGGGAGTACACATGGCATGTGCTCTGAGTTGGGTAGCGATGCACCGTAAGGCGTGTCGAGTATAAAAGGATGGTTGTGTAGTTGAGGAGCGTAGAGTATATTGTGTAGCATCGAAAACTGCGTGACAATGTTTTGAAATAGTTGTGACGTGGCTTGTAGTCCGAGGTGATGGGTGTCACCTTATAGTTGACTTATGACTGAGAGTATATGGGAAGTGGTGGAAAAGTATTAGAGTAGTGCAGCGGAAACATGACAGGCATCTTGACGTGACTCAAGGTTAGTCTCGAGCTACTTGACGTGACTCAAGGTTAGTCTCGAGCTACGTGACGTGACAGAGGTGCATTTGTGGATGCAGTCCTCTTGTTAAGTGTTGGGATGAACTTGTACAGAGCTGGAAAATAGGAAGAGTCCTATCGACCGGATCTAAGCAAATTGGTATCGGAGTATGGAATTTGTTTATACAAGCGGGCATTTATGGGATTATAAGTTGGTCTTAGGTTATAAAAGGGATAAGATACATGTGCCTCTGGCGAGACACGTGTGCCGGACAGGTTTACCATATGTAATGGATAATCTGTCCTCAGCATGGTTGCACGATATTTAAGCCTCAGAGTTTGCTTAAAGTCATGTGGCTTGTATGGATGAGAATGAGGATTGGGTATGGGCTAGGTGCATGAAAGTAGTGACGAATATATCGTCTAAGGTTGGAATGTGTGACTCTGTAGGTCGGAATCATGCATCAAAATATGGAAATAGAAGAATAAGACAAAAGTCTTAATGGCTTAACCCTAAGATGAATTACGAAGATTCATTTTAAGGAATAGGACCCCAAAGGTTTTAGCCTAGCAAATGGCATGTAAGAGCCCATGGATAGATGGAGAGTGTTCCAAGTGAGGCGTAGTTCTACTTCTAGTATAGTTGTTTATCCATTAGATAGATGATGACGTAAGGTTATGTGTATGCATGTAGATTGCCATCTGACATGCATACGAATGGACTGCATAGAATGAGTATGGCATGAAGTTCAGGTAAGTATTGCGTTCATACTCTTATAGAGTTTTCTTAAATAAATGAAGACGAAAATGAAACGTTTTTCTTAAATGAAAACCAAATGTTTTCTCTACGAAACACGCTTTACGAAAAAAAGAAGAAGCTAAGCATAAGTTTTCAAGTATAAGTAAGTAACGGCCCTCCTTGACAGCCCGTTTTCACACACCCAAAGTATGTATGTGTATGCATGTGGATAGATGCTATAAGTGGTACATATTGTATGTATGTTCACGAAGAAAACGAACCGAAACTTAAAAAGATGATGGCGTTTTTAAATGATGCAAATGAAAGAAACTACTTTTAAAATGACTTTTATGAAAAGAAAGAAAACTATTTTTTTTAAATGACTTTATGAATGAAATGAACTGAAAACTTAAATAACCATAAGAACTGTAAAGAACTGTAAGAACTGAATGAAAAAACTATAAATGACTGAACAGACTGAACAAGAATGAATGGACTGAATTTATGATGTATGAAGATATGTAACGGCCACATGAACGGAAATGGAAATGGTACCAAAGGAATGGACTGGGCAGATTGCAATGTCAGGTAAGTAGTACTGGTAGTGCACCTAGTGCTGCACCTTGACGGAATGGATTCCCAATCCGTGGCCATAGGCGGAATCAGGTCTAAAAGACCGCTAACCCCAACACACGGGGTGCAACAGAGTGCAACGGCCAATGAAAGCGATAAGAAAGAATGAATGGATGTATGTTAAGAAAGAATGCATGTAAGTATGAAAAGACGTATGCATGAATGTATGTAAGAAAATATGTATGAATGAAAATATTCTTTAAGAAATGAAGGAAGCGAGGTGTGGGGAACTATTTTATGAGAAGAAAACGTTTTTAAAGAAAAATCTCACCTCGCAATGTTTTAAAACAAACAGAATGTCTATGCATGCTATGTATATGATATGTATGGAGTGATGACTACATGACTAAAAACCTATGTTATTATATTTTAACTGTATGAAGTAATGTTTACGAGTCATCGACTCATTTTAGTTTTTATGTGTGCCCTCCCAGGGACATGATGAGCATAACGTGTCAGGACAGACAAAGCCCAAGGGAAAAAGCACGAAATCCTAGGCATGATATTTTGTACGAAAGACTTTAATTATGAAAATTAATGTTTTCCGCTATAACCTTTTAAATTAAGAAAAACGAGTTTTATTTATAAACATGGAGTCTTTTGTATCATGGCATGAAAGGAAAATTTTTTTTAAAAGGAACCGTAATTCCCGTCTATTTTGTTAAAATCATTTTCTAAAGGACCCACCACAAGGACGAGCATTACAGCTTTTGAGGAATCCTTTCTCAGTGACATCGACATATTTACGAAGGTCCTCGAGATCATGTTTATCTACTTTCTCCATGAGCCGATTCCTTTCTTTTACCATCAATTTGGGATTTAGCACGAATAGTTGTTCATTACCATTATTTTTGGACAGTTGTTTTCGGGTTGTTGGTTTTAGACTGCTCAAGTTGATCCAACCTTTTTATACAACACCCTTCCTACTCTCATACAAAATCAAGCTTTCCTCTGGCTCTGGAGAGGAATGGCAAGGAAAATCTTTGAGGGTTACTTACTTGGTCCATGCATGAGAGTTAATCCTTGCAACAACAGTTAATTTAATTGCATGAGATCGATCCTCAGTTTTCTGGCTTGTGTTCAAGAGTTTGATCACTAGAATTAAAAAGCAAACTTTCCTTTGAGTGTTGCCATATCAGCACCAAACATTCTTAAATGATGGATAGACTTAAAATGACCAATCTGGGTATGACCAATTTGAACTGCAGCCAAAGATGGCTCCTTTTCAACAAGGTTTTCTTGGCATGAGCTGGTGAGAAATAGTATACAAAATTAAGAATAGAAAAATCACAATTATACTGTTCAAAAACAATCAATAGAAGCATAAGAGAATGAAACTTACATGTCTTTCCAAGAGAACAGGCAATACAAACTTACATGTACAAAAGCAATCATAACATCTTTCACTACACTTCCTTTGCACACGCATGGTGTATGGATCCAAAGTTTCCCCTCCCTTCCTAGGCAGATACTGAATAATTTTAACAATTCTCCAAACTATGAATTGGAGCTTGGCCCAATTCAAGATTTTGATGAAACAATTCTCAATTACTATGGATTATTAAGCTACAACCAAAGTATCGATATAAAATCAAGTAAAAGATGTTAGGATTGCACTCGGTGCTCATCTAGCTCTGGTCTTTGTTTTAAACCAAATACAGAGGATGAACTTGGGGATAGTTGAAAAGGGTTTTGAGGCAAGACAATAAAGATTTGAAATTGAACCAAAATACTAACAAAAAATGGAAACAAAAAAAGAAGCATAAACCAGCTAAAAGGTGAGATTGGCTTTGTGTGACCACATAAATATCTAAAGAAAACTCTCCTACACAAGACAATGCAGTCTATAATCTTAGAGTTAGCTTGAACAAAATTCATCATAAGCTAAAGCAATAGAAAGAGGAACAAGTACAGAGGCAAGGCATGTACAAGTAATATGTAGATATACACAATTTGATGCATTGCATGAGAGCAGCGATATAATATAAATGAACCGTATAAAAAGTGTTGTATTACTTTTACTGAAGTTCATACAAAGATTTAGCATAAAACTCTAAGTAAAATACCAAAAGAAGAAATCAACAACACTTGCTTAAATGTCTTCATCATACACCAATGGCTCGTGAAAGTCATGCCTCTCATGTCCTAAAACCAACCCCACCTCCTCCCAGACCTTTAAAAAAAACGAGAGAGAGAGAGAGAGAACCAAAACACCGCCAACTCAACCATTCAATCCCAAATTAACCTGCAATGCAATTAAACCTCCTGCAAACCCACAACCATATCACGAACAATACCGAGCACACAAACAAGTCCAGCAACAACACCACCCGCACATGTTTCCTCCAAATTTGCTTTGACTTTTGCCCATCATTTGAGAAACCCTTTTGCACCAGCAACGTAAAATCCTTGTACATGCCATTGATATCATCAAACCAATCGAATAAAATTAATCCAATATAAAAATTTAAAAAAAATAAAAAATAAAAACCAAACTGAGGAATTTTATCCATGCAAAGACACTGACCTGGTGCCTAGTAAGCCTTCTACGAATTCCCTGGCTTTCTTGGGAAGCAGATTGAGAGGTAGGTACTTCTTCTTTTAAACTTCCCTCAGAGCCTCCTTCTGCTTCTACGAAATCATCGTCAACACCTGCACAATCGATAACCACATTTGAATTGCCCAAGTTTTGAGAGCGCCTTTTGTGTCGTGGATGCCTATTGAATTCCAAGTTGTTGTCTTCATCATCTCGGCCTCTCTTAGAAAGTTAGATACAATTCGATGAATCTACTGAGCACTCCCCAACTGTTAAACTCTCATTCTCTTCATGTTTATAGATTATGTGAACTCGACAACTTTTAAAGATCGGTTTTTGTTCGCTCTTAAATATAAACCTTGGATTGTCTCCTATTGGGTACCGTAGTCATTCTATGATAGATTTTTGAAATGAGTAGTTTAGATATACATGATCCCAGTCTCCATCATGCAAGTCATCACATATGTTAAAATCTGTTTCTACAAGCCTGCTACTGTTTATAGAATTAGACATATCGGTCGACACTCCATGATTTGATCCATCTAGGTCTTTTCCAAGAACAACAGAGAAAACAATTCCTATGATTTTATCCAAATACAAGGACCCACTAATATCCAATTCACAGGAATGACTATTTGAAGTCTCCTTAGTATGGCTAAACCAATCTGGAATCTTATTCCCTGGAAAGATAACACCACATGAATGGTCCTGAATATGTTACTGTTAAAACATATATCACATATTTTCATATATAAGCACAAGGCAATCCGCAAACACAAACACCTACAAAAAAAAAACATAGAGAGAAGTACTAGAGACATACCTCAACAAATGAAGGATTTGGCACTTGACTCCCTATATTTGCATCCAATTTATGGCAATAGGACAAATCAATCCATCTTAGCTCTCACAAACCACATGTATAGAATTGAAATTTTGTTGATACTTCTAGGATTCTTTCCAAGGAGAAACACTCACTAGCATATAGCTTTTGTATATTTGGTGGAAGTTGTAGAGTTTCTTGAAGGTCATAGCAATCCCACAATTTGAGAATCTTCAATGCAACAAAGCTTTCGATACTCAGAGGAAGCCTGACAATACAACTTTCAAAGATAACGAATTAATAGCAGGAGTGAGGTACCCAATAATGGATGAAGGCCATTCTTTTGTTGGAGTGCCCTCCAAATGAATTGAACTTTACACTCAATTTGTGGAAAGTTTTCAAGTTTTGAGCAATTATAAAGTGTAAGGTATCTTAGAGATCTCAACTTGAGACGCCTTGGAAAACTCTTCAGGATAGGGCATCCATAAAGACCCAAACTAACAAGCTTATCGAGGAATCCAACAAAATCATGAACTTCAACTAAATTTTCACACCTCAAAATATCCAATTTCTCTATGTTTGAGCAACTCAAGAAATCCAAAATTATGGTTAAGAACGTACACTCAAAAAATCTCATTATCGTCAAGTTTTGTTGAAAAACAAAAAATATGCATATTAGCCTTGAGGAAGTTTAGGACACATGAGTTTAACGAAGGAAATATCGATAGTAATAATTATACCTTAAATTTCCCGATAATGATTTCCTTGATGCAACCTGCATGCATTTTTAAAACAACCAGCTTCTCTCCACGAAAATTGGGTGGCAAATCTTGTAAATGATAGTTTGACCAATTAAACACTCTTAATTAATTAGAAAGATAATCAAGTGATCTTCCAGAAAAGCGTGCATTATGGCTTATAAAGAGTATTTTCTTCTTTACAAACGCTTGGCACTCAAGCGTATCATGTCATGATCATGACCCTTGGGCAGATCCACTTTTATCCCCTCAACATTGTTTATTCCCCAATGAGACAATTCATAAGACTGCAAGTAAAATCAGATCATTAAAGTCTTTGTTTATAAGCGCTTATTAAAGTGTGTCTTTTCTCAAATTTACTTGTCATTATTAACTATACATTCATATAAGACAAGGCAAGATACTCATTAAAAAAACTAATTCTTGTCTTTGAAAAGGGATGATTATATATATAAATATATATAGGGATATATATATTTTTATATATATATATATATATATCTTTAAAGACGTTGGATGAAGAACATTCAATTATGATGATTTAATGATTCCCCTAATTAGTTAAATACATTACTTTAAGTTGGAAATATAAAGAAAGATCACATTATCTATCGATACATATATGATATTTTATTTAATATGCAGTTCTTTGCCATTTGTCATGAAAAAAAATTCAACACTTTCCATGTAAGTTTCACCAGTAAAAAGTGTTCAATTGAAAGAGCTTTAATCTACGAACTTACAGTATTTTCCTCTTGTACATAGTGAATATCTTCAAGAAACCATAATCTACTACGTGCGCCTAGTTCTTTGGGTGATTCCTTTTGTACAATTTCTCTGTCCATGTCTTGTAGCTAGTCGTACATCCAAATATTAAACCCATCAGTGATAAGACACATGTCAATAAGCTTCTAGATACCACAATTAGGATGGAAATGACAACTCTCAAATATTTTAATGACATCAGTCAAAGGTTCTTCTTTGAAGAAACAAGTAATATCAAGAAACATGTACATCTCATGTTCTTCCTGTCCATCATAACTTACTTGAAGTACACTCTGAATATTTTTGTTGGGTATTTGTTTATATTTATCCAATGCACTTTCCCATTGACTAATGGTTTGGACTTTTAGATTTGAACCCAGCACTGTTAAAGCTAGTGGAAGACTGTGAGCATATTGCATTACTTGTTCAAAGACTTATGCATAACTATCAAGTGGTTCGTCTTTCTCGAAAGCATGCAAGCGAGCTTACGAGCTTCTTTGTTTGCCAAAATCTTCAACTCGTATTTTGAATCAACTTTAGAGATATTTAATAAATGTTGATTTCTTGTTGTTACGATAATTCTACTTCTTGGACCAAACCATTTACGATGATCTCTAGCTAATGTTTCTAGCTGTTTCAACTCATCCACATCATCTAGAATTAAGAGAACCCTTTTAGAGTGAAGTCTATGGCTAATCACATTTATGCCTCTATCAAAATCATGAACATCTAAATTTTCTCCCAATATCTCATGAAGAAGTGTATTTTGTAGCCAAATCAAACTTTTTTCTTGTTTTGAAGTTTCTCTAATGTTTTTCAAGAAACAACTTCCTCCAAATTTATAAGAAATCCTATTATAGATATCTTTTGAAATAGTTGTCTTACCAATTCTACTAGTTGCGAATATCTCTACCATGCATATAATATCATTTCTTTCACTTAAATGCTGATAAATGTCTCGTACACGAGACTCTATTCCAACCGGATACTTAGCAACATTAAGAGATGTATGATTTTCCATTATCGAGTCCACTTGTGTAATGATGTCCCGAATAAAGTCTGATTCATTCCTATCAATACAAAAGACAAGAAATTTAATGAGTTAAGACTTTTCAATGTAATACACACATAAAGATGACTCAGTTACAATAATTTTTTTTTTCCTTTGTTTCTCCATTACAAAATGACATTAATAGATCATAACCATGTCAAAGATAGGCTTTATTTTTCCTCATAGTCTTTCAAGACTACAGTCTTTGTTTGTTATATGAATTATTAAACATTTTTACTTCTTTCTTGTTCTATTTGATGTCGAATTTGTCCCTTCCTTAATTATGAAACTTATAACTAAGAGTATTTTTCAGTCTTTATATTTCTAAACAAATTGATGTTTAAACCTTTGCTCTTTTTTTTTCTAAGCAAGATTGCATATCATTAAAAAATATTATACAATACTAAGGAGGGTCTATCCCACTATCAATATACAGAATACAAGATGGAATGGAAACTAAAGGAATGCTACCAAAAATGGAGTTTGTAGTGGCCCATTGCGCCACTCCAATCTTTGTGGGAACTCAAAGAGCTTGCAATGTCATCTAACATCGTTGTAATTTTCCAAATAGCATCTTTGCCATAGATGGAAGAAATGACCAACTGGGAATCTCCCACTAAAAGGATGGATGGATAATTAAGATATTCCAACATTTTGAGAGCCAATTTTGCTGCTAAAGTTTTTGCAATCATCGGAGTAGTGGTAAGATTTTCGTCAGTCCATATTTCAATAGTCTCCCCTTTTGTATTCCTACTTACTGCTGAGACTGTGGAAAAGGAGTTTCTGACAACTACATCAAAGGAGATACAAATTTGGTTTTAGAGAGGTTTCTACCATAATTTCTCAACTGAAGCATTTTATTTTTCTTGCCAAACATGTAGATTTTCTTGATAAGAGTAGTTCAGCTGCTTTGATGCTTTGTGAAGGGAAAGAGTTGTATCATTATGAACTAAATCATTTCGGAGTCGCCAAATGAAATCCATAATCAAGGTTGCAAAAATTCTGAAAGGTTGTTCATCTTGCATATTGAGGCCTAGTTTTTGTTTGGGATTTAAGATGAAAATGAACCAATCATTCATAGAGTTTATTGCCAAGGAAGAGAGGTTTAACGGCCACTTACTCTGACTCCACATTATTCTAGAAATGGGACATTCAATAAAGAGATGTAGAAGAGTTTCTTCATTTCCATCGCAAAGAGGACAGTTTGTAGAGGGGATGCTAGGGATAAATCTTTTTAATCACTCTCTTGTTGGAAGAATATCCCAAAGAATGTTTCATAAAAGGAGCTTGTGACGATCATGAATTCTGAACTTCCAAATCTCTTTCCAGCAAGTATTTGGGATAGCCGCTCGAATAGTGTTTGTGAGGTTCGATACTAGATGATGAGCTGATTTGATAAAAAATCTCCTATTTTAAGTTTGTGTCCATATGAGGCTATCCGACCTTTGTATTGTAGTTGGTAAAGAGATTTTTTGAATTTCCAAGATACTACTTTGTTGGAAAAGAGATTGTAATTTTTGACGATCCCAAGAGCCATTTGCCAAATTAATCAAATCAGCAACCATGAGATTTGGCGAAGTATTGACTAGTTGATCCGATGGAAGAGGTTTGAAATTTTCCAAAGTCGAAACCTAGGGATCGTGCCAAACTCTCACCGAAGAACCATTTGAAATTTTAAAACACATACATTTTTTCAGCAAAGGTCTTGTTTTTATAATTCATTTCCATAGACTTGAGTCAGTGATCTTTGAGGCAGCATCTGCAAAGGAGTTTCTTTTCAGATGTTTCTTTGAGAGGAGCTTGTGCCATATGCCCACATTAGGTTGACTCATTTCTCATCATGTCTTGGCTAATAAGGCTGTATTCATGTTTTCCATCTGTCGTAATCACAAACCTCCATCTTTTTTTGGTTGACAGATTGACTTCCATGATTTTAGGCAAAGTTTGTGCTTTTGATCTTTTGAGGTTCCCAACCAAAAATTTTGAAGCTTTTATTCAAAGACTTATAGATAGACTTTGGTAGCATGTGCGTTGACATTTGATAAGTGGGGATGGTGCTTGCTACTATTCTGATGAGCATAGATCTACCCGCTTGAGATAGCATTTTAGCTTTCCACCCCTCTAATCTTTTACTTATTTTCCCATCATCTCTTTTTAGTCCTCTTTTTTGATCGGCTGAAAGTAATTTGAATCCCCAAGTATTTCATTTTTTAAGACGATTATTTATATGGCAAGTTCTCCACAATTGCCATTCGCTCTACAAGACTGGTATTTTGAGTAGTATAGATTTAGGATTTACTTTGATTGATTCGTTTGCCTGACCAATCTTGATATTTTTCTTAGGCATTTTTTATGGCCTTTGTCGATCTTTCTTTTACTTTCTCAAATATAATTAAATCATCTGTAAAAAGAAGATGAGAAATATGAGGGTTATTCCTACTAATTTTAATACCTTCCAATTGCCTAGAGTTTTCTAATCTTGCCAAGAGCCTTGAGAGTACCTCTGTACAAAGAATGAAAAGGAATGGCGAAATAGGGTCACCTTGACGAAGAAACCTTTGAGATTGGAAAAAACCTCTTGGAGAACCATTAATGAGAATAGAGAAAGAAGTTGTCATGATGCATTTCTTGATGAGATTTATCCAGGTTGAGTTGAATCCTAAAGCTTTCATAACAGCAAAAAGAAAATTCCATTCAATGAAATCAAAAACTTTTTCCATATCTATCTTTAGGGCCACCTAACCCTTCATCCCCTTATAATTCTTTAGATGATGGAACATCTCATGGGTGATTATGGAATTTTTGTTGATGTTTTGTCCTGGCACAAAAGCTATTTGTAAAGGAGAGATGATGCTTGGAAGGGTTCTCTTGAGACGGTTGGCCAAAATCTTTATGATAATTTTGTAGCTAACATCTTTCAAACTGATTGGACGGTAATGATGAGGGGAACTTGGATTTTCTATTTTTGAGATTAGAGCGATGTGAGTATGATTCATTTGTTTTAGAAGCTTTCCGCTTCTAAAAAAATTTTGTACAGCTACATTCACATCCCTCTTGATGATATACTAATAATGCTTATAAAAAAGAGCAGTCATACCGTCTGGTCTTGGAGATTTGTGATTTGGGATTTGCTTTAGTGCTCCATAAATTTCAGTTTCCAATGGCAAAGCTGTTAGGAAATCATTTTCTTCCTTTGAAATGTGGTTTTCAAAGAGATTCTCAAGATTTTCTGGGAAAGTTGGTTCCGTGGATGTGTATATGAATTTGGAATATTCTATGAAATTTGATTCAATCACTTCCTAGTCCATAGACCAATTACCTGGACTTAGCTTAATGAAGTCTATCCCATTTCTTCTTCAGTGTATTGTAGTTGATAGATGATAGAATTTTGTATTCAAATATGTTGTAGTGAGCCAAGTGATTCTTGACTTTTGTCTTCTTAGGATTTCTTCATTCTTTTGTTGTTCTTGAAGTTTGTGGTTGAGGAAGTTTTCTTTGTGTAAACTCCATGGATTAGGCGTGATACTTTGTAGTTGGCTAAGCTCCATCTCAATTTGTTGAATATTTGTCTAAATTCACCCGAAGTGAATTTTAATCCAAAGCTTGAGCACTCTTTTTGTTTCCTTAATCTTACTACAAAGAATAAAAGCGAGACTGCCATTGAACTGTTGGTTCCATGCCTCTTGGATTTTGATGTTGCTGAGAGGTTCACGAGTTTAGAATTCCTCAAATTTAAAAGAGGAAGCATTTCCTTATCTTCATTGCATTGAGCAAGAAATGCTTGTGATCTGAGGTCGAAGATATTAAGTGCTGTATAAAGGCATCCGGGAAGAGTGTGCGCCAGAGTGCATTTAATATTCCACGGTCTAACCGCTCTCATATCATCGCTTCCCTTGATGATTATTAGTCCAAGTGAATATTGGTCCCGAGAAACCTATATCAATTAGGCCATGAGAATCCATTAAGCTTTCCAAATCACCTATAGATGTTGATGTGACAGGCCGGCCCCCCACTATATCTACTTGACTAAGTAGATCATTGAAATCTCCAATACAAAGCCAGGGGCCTCGGAAAGATTGGAATGTCGATTCCAGATGGGTCTAGAATTTGGCTTTGTGTTTCCCTTGAGCTGGGGTATAAACAAAAGTAGACAATCAAGAATGATTAGGAGGATCAGAGTAAACCAAAATAGAAATAGCTTTTTCATTAGCATGCACTGGTTCAATATCCATCCCCAGTCGCCAAAGTAACAAAAGGCCTCCATTTTTCCCGAGGCGGGGATCTTTACAAAATGGTGAAAACCTAATCTATTTACAATAGCATGAGTGTTTTAACTAGACACTAAAGTTTTTGACAAAAAAATAATATACAGATTATACTTAGATATATAGGCCCTTATACTTCGAATTTTAGGGCGAGCTAAACCCCTTCAATTCCATATTAAAGACTTCATGGAGGCGTTGGAGGCATGGTTCTGCTCACCTCGTCAGCTTTTTTGGATTTCCCAGTTGAAGCTTTTTTTGCTTTCCCAGAAGATTTTATACTAATAGATAAGAGCATGAGTGCAGCCTCTTTCTCTTCATTGCCAATGTATTGACCATCGTTTTCTGGTTACTTTTCAATTTCCTCTTATATTTTTTGAAGTTTTTGCTTCGGAAGTTGAAAATCTTTAGTCTCAAGGCGAGGCATTCTTTTTTATGAAGCTTTCGTTTCTGATAGAAGAACCAGAGTGACCGAGCTCTTTGATGGCATCTGCAGTGTAGAGTGGGCTTGGAATTCTTCAGTGGAATATTTTGCCACATACCTGATGGTGGGTCCAACTTGCTTTTTTGGGGAAAACCCAGGTGGGGAGCTTGGACGTAGAGTCTCCGGAATAAGATGAACTAGCTGGTATGATATTGAAGGGACAAAGTTTATGACCTTCGGTTTTTGTTGCATAGGATTTTTAGCATTATATGGTGGGCCAGACTTCCATTTGTTTTCCCACTCCAGAAAAGGCTGAGTTGGACTAACAACTTTGCTTGGGCCAATTGAAGCGTCGATCTTTCAATCCTGCCCGCATCTTAGCTTCAAGTTGTTGTGCCCATGGGCTATAAAGAGGTGGCCCATCCGAAATAAATGATGCTGACATAAGGCCTGAGTTTATGGCCCGTGCCTGCATCCCTTGTGATGGCCAATTCGGTTTGGCTAAAACTGTCTTTAAGCTTGAGACCGATTCTTTCACCTGTTTCCATTGAGATGGCCAAAATTCTGTGTTTAAAGCTGAGTGTGGGGAGATTTTCTGCTGAACCAAATCCTTATTGTTGCTGTAGTGAGAAAGGTTTTCCATCGGATGTGAAGTTAGACTTCCTTGAATGACTGATTGGAGAGGGTTTGTTGGTGGTAAGTTATTTCCCTTAATGACTGATTCATCTTCGAGTATAGGTGGGGCATTAAACACTGAGGAGTTACTGTGTTCAACAGTAGCTTGGATCATCTCAGCCTTCAGATCAGCAGTTTCATCCCTCCCTGCAGCACCACCTTTCAAGGCGGAAGAGGTAATCGGAGCCGGTGGTTTGAAGTCTAGCTGTTTCTGGATGGAGTCCTTCCGATAAGGTAATTGATCGACATCCTTTCCCTTTTTGCTTTTGTTTCTTCCCTTGTGTTGAACCTACAATTGGTTGGATTAAGATTTGAGAAAAGTTCTTGAGGAATCCGAACCTTCATTGGTTGTTGTTTTCCCATCTTTGCATCGGAGATGGATTTTGATGTTTTCTCGAGCAAACTGCCAAGAATTTCCCCAATTAGAGTATTGATTTCCGAGAGCGGTTGGGTTTGCCTCCTGAGAGGTGGCTATCCCCTTTCCTTTGTTCAACATAGGTGGAGCATAAATTTCAATTAATGATGGTTTAAAATTGGGATTAATGGTTTTTGCATAATTGGGACCGAAATTGCGAAAACCATATTCCCTTCAGTCTCGATTTTTTGGATAGGATTTGTTGAGAATTTGGACCTTACAAATTCACACCCCTAGGATCTACCATTTGCAGGAGTAACAAGAAAAATAGAGAAATAATAACAACATAACAAATTTACGTGGAAACTCCAAAATAGGAGAAAAACCACCAGACCCAGAGAAGAAAATGCACTATGTGAAAAATTGTTACAATCACACAATTTCTCTCCCCACCCCAATCACACCCACAAAGCTTTTCCCACTAGTAAAACTTTAACTCACACCTCTTCCCATTTTACAAAAATAGACAACAGAGGAATTTAACTAGAGTCAAAAGTTACTAGCTAAGCATTTGACTGGTGCACTTAAACGAAGAGGCTAAGCCTCTTATTTATAAGCTTTGAGAGCTTGCTCCTTCTCATTTCCCACCCATGTGGGACTAACCAAAAGGAGCAAAAAGTCTAACAATCTCCACCTTGCGACTTTGACCGGTCCCACAGCCAAGCTCCACCTCAATGAAGATCTTCATAGCTTTCGCTATCATGTTTCACCATAAAAGCATACGCACTCAGAATAAACCAATTCCAAGCATTTCACTTCGGCCCATGTCGAAAACAACTTTGCTGAAAATTATGGTATAACTTCCACGCTTGACTCTCCTGGAAGTTCATCAGCCATCGACATGAATTTCCACCACACACCCTGCATCAATGCCAAACCAATGCCTGTGTGCAAAATTGTGGACCTGCTAACATTAACACATCCTCTATCATGGCAAATTTGGGAATTAGCAGCATGCCATAAGGATGTATATGTCTCCTTTTTTCATGGAGAGAGACACAACATTAGCATTAATACCAGTATTTCCATTTACTGACTTGGAGCCACTTTCCGAACCAGCTCCTTGTACTAGCCGTTTCACCAGTCGCTAGAATCACTGCTAACTTCAGGGGTTAATCTGCCCTTCCACACCTTGTGTAAACCAATTTCTCCACATCATTCCTAACATCGTCTTGATGAATTTTTACCATAGAAATGAATAGTACCTCACTAAGTAAGTTCTCAGGAAAGATTGGTGGGTCACAATGGACACACTTAAAATTTCCAATCTCCTAGACAGAACCTCCTTAGACTATACGTATCCATACTACCACACCAAAACTCCACCCCACAAAAAGAACCTAGTGGCTCTGATACCAATTGTTGAGAATTTGAACTTTCTAAATTCACACCCCTAGGATCTACCATTTGCAGGAGTAACAAGAAAAATAGAGAAATAATAACAATACAAGAAATTTACGTGGAAACTCCAAAATAGGAGAAAAACCACCAGACCCAGAGAAGAAAATGCACTATGTGAAAAATTTTACAATCACACAATTTCTCTCCCCACCCCAATCACACCCACAAAGCTTTCCCCACTAATAAAACTTTAACTCACACCTCTTCCCATTTTACAAAAATGGACAACAGAGGAATTTAACTAGAGTCAAAAGTTACTAGCTAAGCATTTGACTGGTGCACTTAAACGAAGAGGCTAAGCCTCTTATTTATAAGCTTTGAGAGCTTGCTCCTTCTCATTTTCCACCCATGTGGGACTAACCAAAAGGAGCCAAAAGTCTAACAGGATTGACAAAGCATTCCTCCTCTATAGATCGGGAATAGTGCTTAAGAATGTGTAGAAGACTTGAGAATGCCCAATTCTGCCGCAAGAATAGCAGAAACTCTGAGAGACGTTCATACTTAAAAGAGACCCAAGTTCCACCAGTTTCTCTAGGTTCCCAAATACCTTTCTTCAAGGATTGGTTGATATCTAAGTCCACCTTTATTCGAATGAATTTCTTACTAGCCAGTCCAAATACTGGATCTATATCCACACCCAGATACTTGCCAAGTGCCCTCCCAATTTTTGAAGCCATTTTTTCAGTCATGTGTTTTCTAGTCATACCATGTATCTGGACATAGAAAGTGGCTGTGCAGAGGCTAATTTCTTGCCAAGAAGAGCCTTCTGGGCAGCTTTTGAGGATAAGAAGATGTACTTTAAAGTACCATGCAGGTTGGTTCAATATTCTCTAGATGCATTTTGGAACGTAAAGAGGAATAGATTGACATCTAAATCTTCAATGTGGAATTTTCGGACAAAGTTCCTGGCTGCTCTAAATGCAGCATGAAGTGATTTCTTGTTGAGGGGTCGGGTAGCTACTATTCTTCCAATGATAGCTAAGTCTTTGTTTTCATTTGCAGATTCTTTTTCTGGAGAAAGACAAAGATCCTCCCATGAAAGTGCTTCAGTTTGGTTGATCAGATTTTCCGTATCCATTGAAGAAAGTATAAGAAGAATAGTATGGTGGCACAGGGGGTGGGAGGTTGAAATGAAGTAGAAGTAGAAGAGGAAGAAGGCTTAAGGAGGGTATAACTCATCTGCCCACAGAGAGGTGGAAACAATTCACAATTGTTTAAACCTTTGCTTATTCTTTATAGAACCCAAAAATAAACAATTCCCGACTTTTTTCTTAATTATATGTGGGAAAAAGACAAAAAACAGAGAAGATTTCGATTTGTATTTTTTCATGTTCTTCTGTTCTCTTTTTCCTATAAACTTCATGTGAAATTAATGTGGTAATACAATATTAAATCCCTCAGTAAGAAAATATTCCTAATTTAAGTATATTGGCATGCATAAAACTCAATGCCGAAAAGACTGATAAATATCAAATAGTTTTGCATGGCACCGTATCTTCATGATCAGTTTGCAAACTCTCAGATCTTAAGTTTTGTATAAATTTTTCCCCATCAAATTCTCTTGAACATCATAAATAAACATATGTATATAAGCACAGCTCATTAAAAATACATTTCCCCTAATTCGAATCCGGACAAATTGGCTACTTTTTCTATAGATGTCTTCCACTCTGTAAGCTTTACTTTCTTAGCCTTGAACTTATATTCAACTCTAGCAAATGTTTTCCAAAACTTTCTTTTTGATTTTGTATATCTGATGGATCTACATCATAAAATTGAGGTAAAACAATTTGTTTCATCGTTTTCTTACACTCAAGGATCTTTAATAGCTCATCTAAACATCATTTGAACTCTAAATAATTTTTAGAGGGTACAATGATAGAAATCATTGATCTTTCAATTGCTTTGAAAAGTTCTAGCAAAATCTCATCTCCTCTTTCGAGATTGTTGTCCATGTAAGTGTTGATTTCTCTTTTATGCAAAGTGTTGAACCCAAGATTTCAATTTTTGTGTAATTATATATCTACACATGGATTTTGATGATAACAAATGAATTCAAAGAATGAAGGAGTCTCAAGCTCAAGTTGTCCATACAATGGAGTCAAGCACATCAAGGAACCAAGTATGAACAAGAAGCAAACAAGTTCACATTAAAGTCATAGAGTAATGTTGTAAATCTCTTAAAATTCGAAATTATGATTAAGGCTCAAAATTAATATTTTATCATAAAGCATTAAAATACATTTTCCACATGTGCATGAATATTTTGAAAATTAAATTTGAAAATTTTGAAAGATAATTGATTGTCATCTTTCACATGTGCATGCCATGATTAAAGGGTTGAACTTTGAAAATATTAAAGATGATTGATTGTCATCTTTCAATGTGCATGTTTTATTTGAATATTTTCAAAAGTGATTGATACTTTTCTTGACTTATGCAAAAGGGAGATGTCTTTGTTTGAAAAAATTTGAAAAGTAAAGTGTGCTCCTTTTGTCATATGCAAAAAGTAAAAGATTAGGTTTGAATTTTTTGAAAAGTAAAGTGTGCTCATTTTGTCATATGCAAAAAGTAAAAAGATTAGATTTGAATTTTTTGAAAAGTGAATGGTGATGTTTTTGACATATGAATCTTTTTAAATTTGAATATGAAGTCTCATATGCCTATAAATAGATCATTTGAGAGCTTCACATTCACAACACCAAGAGCATACAACTCTCATTCAAAGCTTTCATTCTCTCTTCTCTAAGCATTGAGCCTTAATCCTTTTTCATTTTGAGAGATATAGGTTGTGCTGTATTGTTCTTATTTCACTCATTGAGGAGTGTTTTCTGATATTCTACCCACTATCAATTCTTGTATCAGTAAAAGGGTGTGTACAACCCTTGTGCGTGTAGAAAGTGTTCTACACAGGGAATCGTTGAATCACCACGTGTAAGGTGATTGCAAGTGTAGAGGGTGTTCTACACGGATCCTTTGTAGCGGTGTTGTTCAAAGGTGTAATAGGTTTTTACCTCCACCTGAAGGAGGTTGAATAGTGAATTCGGGGATCCTCAAGGGGTAGCTTGAGGCGAGGACGTAGGCAGTGGGGCCGAACCTCGTTAACATACTGAGTTTGATTCTCTCTTACCCTTACTCTTTATATTTATTGCTATTTCGTATTTTGTTTATATTTGATATTGTATATTTGATTTATAATTTTTTTTTTTTTTTAAATACAACTCAATTCACCCCCCCTCTTGTGTTAGTCATCTGGGCAACAATTGGTATCAGAGCTAAAGCTCTGTTATAAGATTAACTATCTTTTGAGTTAAGATCTTATGGCTAACATTGCAGCTTCATTTGGTGAAGGTCAATCTAGCAGTCGGCCTCCACTCTTTTGTGGAGACAATTATTCATTCTGGAAAGTTAGAATGAGAATATTCCTTCAGGCTCAAGGTCGAGAGATCTGGAAATGCATTGTAAATGGACCTTATATTCCAACAAAAGTGGTTGGTGGAGTAAAGGTCAAAAAGGAAGAAGAAGAGTTTGATCGTGAAGACGATAGACTTTATACTTTGAATTTAACTGCTATGAATTTATTATATAATGCTCTCAATGGTAATGAGTTTAATAGAGTAATGACTTGTGCTACGGCAAAAGAAATTTGGGATAACTTGGAAGTTACTTATGAAGGAACTTCTCAAGTTAAGGAATCAAAAATTTATATTCTTACTCATGAATATGAAATGTTTAAGATGAATGATGATGAATCTATTTCTAGTATGCACACTCGTTTTACTAACATCATAAACAGCTTGACAGCTCTTGGCAAAGTTTATTCCAAAGTGGAAATGGTAAGAAAAATTCTCAACTCTCTACCAAAACGTTGGGAATCAAAAGTGACAGCGATTCTTGAAGCTAGAGACCTCAAGAAGCTCGAAGTGAATGAACTCATCGGGTCACTTATCACCCATGAGTACACATTGAAAAGAGGAGAAGAAGAAGGAAAGCCAAAGAAGAGCTTGGCACTTAAAGCTGTTCCTCATGAAAGTGAAAGTGATGAAGATGAGGAAAATGACGACAAAGATGAAGAAGTTGCGATGATAACAAGAAGAATTCAGAGGTTCTTAAAGAAAAATAAAACTCCTCCGAGGAAATCCTTCAAAAAGTTTTCCAAGAAAGATTCAGGTAAAAATGACACTTTAATTTGTTATAAATGCAATAAGCCTGGTCATATCAAGCCAGATTGTCCTCTGCTAAAGAAAGATCGAAACAAAGGCAAGAAAGCAATGAAAGCTACATGGGATGATGATTCAAGTAGCTCAGATAGTGAAGCAAGCAATGGAGAATCAGCAAATCTTTGTCTTATGGCTAAAGATGACATTGAGGTAACAAATCTTGATAATATTGAAGATCCTTCATATGAAGAATTGCAAAATGTTTTAGAAGAGGTATATGAGGAATTTGAAAAATTGGGTATCAAGTATACTGCTTTGAAAAATAAAAATTCTTCTTTAACAAACGAAATTGATATTTTAAGAAAAGAAAATATTGTTTTGAAAGATGAAAATCTTGAGTTGAAGAAGAAGAAAACTGATTTAGAAAATATTGTTGAAAATTTTACGAATGAAAAAAGAAATTTTGAAAAACTTCTTGGTAGTCAAAGATGTGTTTTTGACAAGGCAGGCTTGGGATATATGCCAAAACAGAAATACAAATCTTATAAAAACTTCTTTGCTAATCCTTCTACATCAAAGTCTAATATTCAAAATTATTTTCATAATACTTTTGTCAAAAATGGATACTATTATAATCGCTCAAGTTCTTCATATATGCCACATGCTATTTGCAATTTTTGTAATAGAAATTATCATAATTATCATGCTTGTCCTATTAGAAGAAAGCATACAATAACTATTAGGGCCATATGGGTACCTAAAAATCTTGTTTCTTCTAATACTAATAAATAAAGGACCTAAAGAACTTGGGTACCAAGAAATATCATTTTAATTATTTTTATAGGTATGCATGAAGTCCTCTACAAGCAAAAACAAATGGTTTTTAGATAGTGGATGTTCAAGACACATGACGGAAGACAAGACTAAGTTCTTTGATCTTAGATCTAAAGAAGAAGGACACGTGACATTTGGAAACAACTCGAAATGGAAGATCGTGGGAATAGGTAAAATTGGTAATAAATCTTCTCTCATAATTGAAGATGTTCTACTTGTTGAAGGTCTAAAACATAATCTTTTGAATATAAGTCAATTATGTGATAAAGAATTTACAGTTACTTTCAAAATGGATAAATGCATTATTTTGAATGATCATGATTGTAATATTTGTTTTACTGCTTTTAGAAGCAACAATGTTTATACAATCGATTTTGAAGAAATTACCTCACAAGATACTATTTGTTTTTCAGCTCAAAATGAAACTAGTTGGCTATGGCATAGAAGAGTAGGTTATGCTAACATGGAACTTATTTCCAAACTTTCAAAAAATGATATTGTGAGAGGTTTACCAAAGGCAAATTTTCTTAAAGACAAAATTTGTGATGCATGCCAATTTGGTAAACAAACAAAAACTTCTTTTAAAACCAAAAAATATATTTCCACTACCAGACCACTACAACTGATACACATGGATCTTTTTGGACCAAATAGAGTTGCAAGTCTAGGAGGAAAATATTATGCATTTCTTATTGTTGATGATTTCTCTAGATATACTTGGGTCATCTTTCTTGCACATAATGCCTTTACCAAGTTACGCAAGAGAATTCAAAATGAAAAGGGCTATACTATTTCAAGTATCCGAAGTGATAGGGGAAAAGAGTTTGTTAATAAAAATATTGAAACATTTTGTGATGAAAATGGTTTTGTGCATAATTTTTCTGCTCCTCGAACTCCTCAACAAAATGGGGTAGTAGAGAGGAAAAATAGATCTGTTCAAGAGATGGCAAGAATAATGCTTAATGAGAACAACTTGCCTAGTTATTTTTGGGCCGAAGCGGTAAGTACTGCATGTTATGTTATAAATAGAGTTATGCTAAGGTCTAAATTAGATAAAACCCCCTATGAGCTTTGGAATGATAAAAAGCCAAACATTGGTTACTTTCATGTATTTAGATGCAAATGTTTTATTTTAAATGACAGGGATAATTTAGGCAAATTTGATGCAAAATCTGATGAAGGTATCTTTCTTGGATATTCTACTAATAGTAAAGCTTATAGAGTATTTAATAAAAAGACTTTGACTGTACAAGAATCTATGCATGTAGTATTTGATGAATCTAATTTTCTACTCTCCAAGAAATATATTGATGAAGAAACAGGAGGTATAAATAATATGGAAAGTCTCAATCTCAAAAAAGAGAATACAATAGAGGAAGTCCAACATGGAGACATCAGGAAAGATCATCAAAATTTAATACAAGATGCAACCAAACAGTGAAAATTTGTGAAAGATCATCCAGTGGAACAAATTCTGGGAGAACCTTCACGAGGTGTAAGCACTCGATCATCTCTTAGAAATATTTGCAATCATACTGCTTTTCTATCTCAGATTGAACCTAAAAATATTGATGAAGCACTTCTTGATGAATCTTGGATTCTAACTATGCAAGAAGAGCTTAATCAATTTGAAACAAATGATGTTTGGAGAATTGTTCCTAAACCCAAAAATCATACTATTATTGGAACAAAATGGGTTTTTAGAAACAAGAAAGATGAGTCAGGAGTCATTACTAGAAATAAGGCTCGACTTGTAGCCCAAGGTTTCAATCAAGAAGAAGGAATCGATTATGATGAGACATATGCACCAGTCGCAAGATTAGAAGCTATTCGAATGCTACTTGCATATGCTTGTTATAAATATTTCAAATTTTTTCAAATGGATGTTAAAAGTGTTTTCTTAAACAGTTTTATAAATGAAGAGGTATATGTTGAGCAACCTCCAGGTTTTGAAAATCATATTTCTCCAAATCATGTTTACAAACTCACAAAAGCACCATATGGACTCAAACAAGCTCCTAGAGCTTAGTATGATCAAACAAGCTCCTAGAGCTTAGTACGAGAGACTTAGTAGTTTCTTGATTGAAAAAGGCTTTTCAAGAAGAAAAATTGATACAACTCTTTTCATTAAATACGAAAATGATGATATTCTTTTTATTCAGATTTATGTTGATGATATAATATTCGGTGCTACTAATGAAAATATGTGCCAAGTTTTTGCTAAGACTATGCAGGAAGAATTTGAAATGAGCATGATGGGAGAGCTTACATTCTTTCTCGGATTGCAAATTAAGTAAGTAAAAAGTTGGACATTCATCAATCAATCGAAATATATTAAGGAATTGCTGAAGAAGTTTGGAATGGAAAGTGCTAAGGAAACTGGAACACCAATGAGTCCATCCACTAAACTTGATAAAGATGAATCCGATAAACCAGTTGACTCGAAGGTATGTCGAGGAGAGAAGATTGATGGTTGATGCGTCAAGGGTTCCTGATTCAAGTCTGGAACATTAGTGGAAGAGAATTGTTCGGCCATTCTATCGTTATGGAAAAACAGAACTCACGTCAAGAAACGATATTTTTTGTATCCGATAGGTGGAAATGATAATTTTTTTTATAGAAACTCAGAGCCTTCAATCCCGTTTGTTAACAACATCAGGCGATTATTTCAATCTTTAGCCATACTAAATTCATAGAGTTAGGCCTCGAGCTTTTGCAGCACTTGTCGGGTCACGGACGACTTCCTTTTTCAACTATCTACAGTGTCTATTAACGCACTGTTTTCTTTAGTCTATTTACTTGCTGCCGATCATTTTTAATGATGCCAAAAGGGGGAGAAGTTTTAGACTAGAACAATAATATTGTTTAAATTTGCTAAAGTTGTTATATATGCTTGGAATTATATTTATACTTTTGCTTGAAAAACTAACGCATATTCTCAGGGGGAGCTTAAGTATTAATACAGGTTTCAGGTTCTACCAAGTATTTGCATCATCAAAAAGGGGGAGATTGTTGAACCCAAGGTTTCAAGTTTTGTATAATTATATATCTACACATGGATTTTGATGATAACAAATGAATTCAAAGAATAAAGAAGTCTCAAGCTCAAGTTGTCCATATAATGGAGTCAAGCACATCAAGGAACCAAGTATGAACAAGAAGGAAACAAGTTCACATTAAAGTCATAGAGTAATGTTGTAAATCTCTTAAAATTCGAAATTATGATTAAGGCTCAAAATTAATATTTTATCATAAAGTATTAAAATACATTTTTCACATGTGCATGAATATTTTGAAAATTAAATTTAAAAATTTTGAAAGATGATTCATTGTCATCTTTCACATGTGCATGACATGATTAAAGGTTTGAACTTTGAAAATATTAAGATGATTGATTGTCATCTTTCACATGTGCATATTTTATTTGAATATTTTCAAAAGTGATTGATGCTTTTCTTGACTTATGCAAAATGAAGATGTCTTTGTTTGAAAAAATTTGAAAAGTAAAGTGTGCTCCTTTTGTCATATGCAAAAAGTAAAATATTAGGTTTGAAATTTTTGAAAAGTAAAGTGTGCTCCTTTTGTCATATGCAAAAAGTAAAAAAATTAGGTTTGAATTTTTTGAAAAGTGATTGATGATATCTTTGACATATGAATCTTTTTAAATTTGAATATGAAGTCTCATATGCCTATAAATAGATCCTTTGAGAGCTTCACATTCACAACACCAAGAGCATACTACATTCATTCAAAGCTTTCATTCTCTCTTCTCTAAGCATTGAGCCTTAACCCTTGTTCATTTTGAGAGATATAGTTTGTGCTTGTATTGTTCTTATTTCACTCATTGAGGAGTGTTTTCTGATAACCTACCCACTATCAGCTCTTGTATCAGTAAAAAGGTGTGTATAACCCTTGTACGTGTAGAAAGTGTTCTACACAGGGAATAGTTGAATCACCACGTGTAAGGTGATTGCAAGTGTAGAGGGTGTTCTACATGGATCCTTTGTAGCAGTGTTGTTCAAAGGTGTAATAGGTTTCTATCTCCACCTGAAGGAGATTGAATAGTAAATTTGGGGATACTCAAGGGGTAGCTTGAGGCGAGGACGTAGGCAGTGGGGCCGAACCTCGTTAACATACTGAGTTTGCTTCTCTTACCCTTACTCTTTATATTTATTGCTATTTTATATTTTGTTTATATTTTATATTGTATATTTGATTTATAATTGTTATTTTTTTAAATACAACTCAATTCACCCCCCTCTTGTGTTAGTCATCTGGGCAACACAAAGCATAATATAGATGAGAAAGAAAGTTTTGGCGAATATCTACACCTCTAAAACTCAAGAATATATCATAAGTCCACCTATGAAGGGAAGAAGAAGAGAATGATAGAGAGAGAGAAGCTCCTAATTGAAAGGCTATGGAAGAAGTGCTCATCCGATCTGATGTGTATGCGAGATTAGTATTTCAAGAGGTCCAATAATTGAGTACTTATTGCAAATAAATAATAATAGAGAATATATTTATATAAATAATTATGAAAAAGCCTAATTTTATATTATATATCTAGAATCCGAACATATATTTCTCCTATTTGAAGTAGATTTGAGGGAAAAGAAAAATATATATATATAAAAATGATATTTGCAGTAATAAAGTAGTCAAGTGTCACTCACTCTTTATTTAAAAAATAACTAAATATAAAATATTCATAAAAAAATTTAATTTTTTTAATTATAAATCCTCCTAATTTTATAAAGAAGAGCAACGCTTACCACTGCATCTGATTTTCCTAGAAAAAAATTGATCTATTACGTATTCTTGTCGGCATTATAGCTAGCTAGGCTAAAGGGAAGAAATAAACTTGTGTGGGAAGTTTCTTGATAAGCCAAATTGCATTGAGAAATACTTTAGTCATAAATAAATTACATAAAGTAATCTTATAAATTGACGTAATTTCATGTGATTCGTCAGATTGTAAAATTATTTTTATTACAAAATAAATCTAACAGATCACATAAAATTACGTCTATTTATAAGATTGCTTATGTGTAATTTCTTTGTCAATGGGGCTTATAAACGCTTAGCCTTCAAACTTAAGTTTACAAAAGGATGGAATTTATATAAATATAACAATTCTGCCATGTTCTTGTTTATGTTTTATCATTCTTGGTGGCTTTGTGTGTCCAAAGTCGAGAAATTGATAGTAATGGTTGTTCGGAAACTGCAAATGTCATGTGTCCGATAATAATATAAGATGTTTGTTTAAAGATAATATATATTTTATAATTTTCACTATTTTTTAAATATTATAAATTTTTTTAAAATAGAATTTATATTATATACAGGAAGAAATCAAGAAAGAAGTTGAGGAACCATGCATGCATCTTTGTGAAACGTACCATTTTTATTACAATGTCCTCTATTAATGAAATTAATCATAGCTTTATATTCTTTATCAGGTTTACTCCTCTATTTAAAAGAAACCCTTAAATAATTTATTTCCAGTTTAATAATTTATTTTTAAATACAAATTAATGGTTTTATTAGATATATAAAATCTTTTGGATTCTTTTAATATCATTTACACCAAAAAATTAAGAAACAAGTCGAGGAATCCACTTTCTACACAATAAAATCATATAACGAAGTTAATCATGTGTCTATTAATATTCTCTCTCGGGTTTTATATATTTCTTTTTAAAAGAAATTTGTTTTGAAAAATTAGTAATTTGATTAAATATATTATTTTTCACCTAATAGTTTTAGGTCTTGTTTGGTTACATAAATCATCTCATTCCATTTAATTGTTATAACTTTTTTAAACTTACGCACAAAATATAATAATAATTTAATTTTTTCAAATCTTAAAATAAAAATTATATTGTAATGATATTTTATTCAGCTTTTAACTTTCATCTCATCTGTGTAACCGAACTAGACCTTAGTTTAAATAAAGCTAATTAGTTTAATAAAATGTATTATTGTTCATTTAATAATCCAAATTTAGAAGTACAAAATATCTATCGTTGTTGTAAGTACTACTTCGGTAATGGGTTTTATGTGCAAGTACTTCAGTTAAAAATGGGTAATGTGGAACACAACTGAAGTACTACTAATCCATAGGATATATCAATGCCCATGGCTAGGTGGGTGGGCTCTTCACCAATATACCCCGATGTGTCTCAAAGTGGGTCAAAGAAAGAAGAGAAACTTCTCGGAAAGGCAACTTCTTAGCCAGCAAGTCAATCATGTATACTAGGCCTGCATACCCCTAAATACTGATAGCAGAGTAGAGATAAAAAGCAAAGAAGTCACTTTTTGTTCAGAAACAAACTGCATCAAACACGAAGGCAAAAAAACAGATTGAATTCCAAATTCTAACCTCAAATTCAGCTCCTTCAGCCGACTGAGAAGTAGAATTCACCTGCCAGGCTTTGACAGATCGACCGAAAAACTCATCATTCGATTAACAAGTATACCAAAGCAGAAGAAAGGCCAAAACAAGCATACCTGGACGCTGATCGTTCTTGGAGAACTGATGCGAAGAAAGAGGCACTAGGATTTCCAAACGAGACTCGAGAAACTACCCATTGAAACAATGAATTCTGCTATTATTCTTTTCTACTGGTATAATAGAACCATATTATAGTACCCAGTAATCAAAAGATCCATCTAAAATATCTGGAAACTCTGCCCGCATCTCACTGTCCTGTTTCCAAATGGCCTCCGAAAATGAACTAATAGATGATGAAGCTTCTGACCTGTTGTTTGTTTGAGCTCCACTTGTGGATCCAAAATCAAATGTCTCAAAACCACCCTCATGTCCAATTCGATTTAGGCCATTATAATTCCCAGTAGCATAGTTTAACTGGGGTGTTTCCTCCAGAGTGGAAGGGTAATTGGTTGGCGACAAGACTCCCTTGAAGTAGAGATCTTGCTTGAAAGCCCGGACAGGGAAGAAGTTCGCTGAGGAACTCACTCCAATTGAAGGAAGAAGATGGTGTGACTTGTGCGTGAGATGGCTGGCAAGAATACGATTGTGGCGAGCCTAACTGTGTTGCAATTGAATTGCCTAAGTTTTGAGAGCGCCTCTTGTGTTGTGGTTGCCAGCTGAATTCCAAGTTGCTGTCGCCATCATCTTTGCGTGTCTTAGAAAGTTGGACACCATTCGATGAATCTACTGAGCACTCCCCAACTGTTAAATTCTCATTCTCTTCATGCTTATAGATTATGTGAACTCCGCAACTTTTAAACATCACTGGCGCTTCTTCATCACAATAAAATCTAAACCTCAAATAGTCTCCTGTTGGGTACCACAGCCATTGCTCCATACATTCTCGAAATGAGTAATTTAGATATCCATGATCACAGTCTCCATCGAAGTAAAAAAAATTTTCTACAAGCATGTTACCGTTTGTAGAAACACAAATACCGGAGGATTCATACGGGTCAGATTCAAGAACAGCACAGAAAACAATTCCTATGATTTCATCCAAATACAAGGGCCCAATAATATCCAATTCACACGAATCACTATTTGAAGTCTTCTTAGTATGGCTAAACCAATCTAGAATCTTATTCCCTGGAAATATAATTCCACATGAATGGTCTTGAATATGTTCCTGTCAAACATGTATCGCATATTTTCATAAGGACAAGGCAATCCGCAAACACAAACACCTACAAAAAACATAGAGAGAAATAGAGACATACCTCAACAAATGAAGGATTAGGCGCCTGACTCCCTATATTTGCAACCAATTTATGGCAACCAGACAAATCAATCCATCTTAGCTCTCGCAAGCCACATGATGTATTGAATTGAAATTTTGTTGATACTTCTGGGAATCTTTTCAAGGAGAAACACTCACTTGCATCTAGCTCTTGTATATGTGGTAGAAGATGTAGAATTTCTTTTAGTTTCTCGCATTTCCACAAATTGAGAATCCTCAATTCAACAAATTCTTTGATGCTCGGAGGAAGGCTGACAATATAAGCACTTCTAGATAGATCTAACACTTGCAAAGTGGATGAGCAATAAAATGAAAAGACGTCAAGATACCAACGGATGAACATATTTCTAATTAAATATTCAGCACTTATTCTTTTATTTTTTATTTTTTTCATTTTTTTATTATTATTTTTTATTTTTTATTAAATATTCAGCACTTGTTTCTGGTTCAGACCTCATCATTCTGGTTGTTGTTAGGTGTAACTCTTTAAGCCCAGTGAGGTACCCAATAGATGAAAATATTTCTTCTATTGCAAGATTTGTATAATCACCGAGATAAAGAATCTTTAGATCTTGCAAGTGAGAAACGTTGATTGGGAGACGCATCAGGTGCATGCAGCCTTCTATATTTAAATTTTCAATTTCAATCCCAGTGAAGCATCCATTAATCGATGAAGCCACTTCTCCCATTCCAAGATTTATACAGTCATTGAGACAAAGCACCTTTAGATTTTGCAACTGATGAATGCTACTGCAGAGACGCATAAGTTTTGTGCAGCTCATTAGAGGTAAGCAATTAAGGGCAGGAGTGAGGTACCCAACGGATGAAGGCAATTCATTTATTGCAGTGCCGTCTAACGCCATGCGAATTAAACGATCCATTTTACACTCCATTTCTGGAAAGTTTAGAAGTTTTTTGCAATACGTAAGTTCAAAGACTTCTAGAGATCTCAACTTCAAACGCCTTGGAAAACTCTTCAGGTTGCAGCAATTACGAAGACTTAAATGAACAAGTTTATCCAAGAATACAACAGAATCATGAACTTCGACTAAATTTTTACAGTTAGAAATACTCAATTCCTTTAAATTTGAGCAACTCGAAAGATATGTGATTTTGGTTAAGAACTTACACCCAGAAAATTCCATTACCGTCAAGCTCTGTTGAAAAACAACAAATATGTCTATTAACCCTGAGGAAGTTCACATGATCACATGGGTTTAAAGAATGGAAATATTGTAAGTAATAATTGTACCTTAAATTGCCCGCTAATCACCTTGATGCGGCCTTCATACATTTTAAGAACAACGAGCTTCTTTCCACAGAAATTGGATGGGAAAGATTCGAAAGGACAGTTTGACCAATCAGGTACTCTTAACTCATTATCAAGAGAAGGTACTCTTCCAAAAAAGCGTGCACAACGGCTTATAAAAAATCTGAGTCTTTTCATCTTTGCAAACGCTTTGGGTCTCAAGCGTATCCTGTCATGATCATTGCCCCCAGGCTGAATCGGCGCATCCACATTTATCCCCACAACATTGTTTGCTCCCTAATGAGTCAATTCATAAGAGTGCCAGTAAAATCATATTGTTAAAATCTTTGTTTAAAAGCAATTATTAAAATTATAATATCCATTATTATCCAAAAGTATTTAATCAACTTCAAAATGTGTCTTTTTTCAAATTTACTTGTCATTATTAACTTTTTTTTCTAATCAAGCATAATATATATAGAAAAGGAGATTACAAAGGGAGGGGAGGATCTTTCCCACTGTCTAAATACAAGAAGCAAAGGGAAACAGAAGTAAGGGGTAAGTTACCAAACACGAGGTTAGTAGCTGCCCATTGCGCCACAGAGTGCGCACATCGATTTTGCGATCGATGGATTTTGTTAAAGGACCAGAGGGGGTGAACATCTGCTTGGGATTTGATGTCCTAAATAATCGGAGAAATTACCTAGAAGGGAGTAGGGGCTTCACTTTCAATTGCTGAGAAGACTGCTTGGGCATCACCTTCTATGTTTAATCTATTCGTGCCTGAAAAGGAAGAATCACAGGCCAAAGATACAGCAAGTAGCGCCGCTTTCGCTTCAGCTACCAAGGGAGATGAAGAGGTGATTTTTTCTGTGAAAATCTTCAGAATAATTCCAGCTTGGTTTCTACAGACAACTGAGGCAACCGAATAATCATTTCTCACTGCTGCATCGAAAGAAATGCTGAGAGATCCAAAGGGAGGAGGGGTCCATTTAAGATTTTGAGTTTTAGACCGGGAGCAATTGAGCCAAGCATTTTTATAGCTTTCGTAAGCTATAGTGAGTTTCTTCTTTATCTCTGTCAAGGAAAAGCTAGTAGAGTTGTGAACTATCTCATTTCTATTACGCCATAAAAGGTCCAGCAAGATTGCTGCATAAAGCTGGAAATGGTGACAATCTTTCCCTTGAAGGCCTAGAGTTTTATCCGGATGAATAATCATTTCTACCCAATCGAAGATGGAATGTATTGGTAACCTTGTGATATTTAAAGGCCAGCTACCTTGTTGCCACAAAATTCTGACTATCGGACATTCCACAAAGAGATGAAGAGCAGTTTCCTCCTATTGATTACAAAAAGCACATTCAGTATTGATATGCTGTGAAATTCTCTGACTTAAGATCGCTTTTGTAGGTAGAATGTTCCAGAGAATTTTTCATAAGAGGAGTTTATGACGGTCATGGATTTTTAGGCTCCATAAAGACTTACAGAGAGGATTTTGGTTCTGGGATTCAGAGTTTGGATAGTCGACTTGTGCATGATAAGCTGTCTTGACTGAGAATTTCCCATTATGATTAGGAGCCCATATTTCTTTATCTTCCCCTTGAGTTGATTGGGACAACGGAATCTTCAGAATTTCCTTTATGCTTGGTTGGTCGAAAAGACTTTGCAATTTCCCAATATCCCAAGTTTTCAGGTTAAGACTGATGAGGTCGGAAACTTTGATAAAGGGCTGAAGGATATTCATATTCCTGATTGGAGATGGTCTGAAGGTTTTTAAAGAGGGGATCCATGGGTCTTCCCAGCTATTAACCCTTTGACCATTTAAGATTTGGAAGCAACGACCTTTAGAAAGGAGATCTCTTGTTTTGAGAATGCCTTTCCACATAGGAGAGTCTCAAATTTTTGAGGTTGTTGACCAGAAGGTTGAATTTATGAGATATTTAGCTGATAGAATAGAGTGCCATAAGCCAACATTAGGACCACTGATTTCCCAACCTGTTTTTGCCAAGAGAGCTTTATTCATGTTTTCAGTCAGTCTAATGCCTAGACCTCCCATTGTTTTTGGTAGGCAGATAGATTTCCAAGATTTGAGGGTGAGGTTGTGAACTTTATCTTTTGAGAAGCCCCACCAGAAATTTTTCTGCATTTGGTCAAGAGTCTTGCATACTGCTTTTGGAATCTGGAAGATGTTCATGCAATAGGTAGGAATGGAGCTTGCCACCGATTTTATCAACATAGTTCGTCCTGCTTGAGAAAGAAGTTTAGCTTTCCACCCATCTAGTTTCTGTTTTACCTTATTAAGCAAGACTGCATAATCTGTTTTTTTCCTTCTGTTGAAAGAAGTTGGAAGGCCCAAATATTTCATTTTTGCCGACGATGCTTTGTAGGGGAGCCAATTTGAGATTGAAGCTTTATCTTGACTGCGTACATTCCTAGTAATGAAAATGGAGGATTTTGCAAGATTTATTTTTTGGCCTGACCAATTTTGGTATTTCTCTAGGCACTCTGCTATTGCTTTGGCATTTTTTTCTGAAGCTTTGGCAAAGAAGATTGTGTCATCTACAAAGAGTAAATGGGATACCGGTAGGCTGCCTCTGCGCAGTTTAATTCCTTCTATGTTTTGTTGTGCTTCCTCTCTTTGAATTAATCTTGAAAGAGCTTCCGTGACTAGAATAAAAAGGAATGGTGATATTGGGTCACCTTGTCTTAGTCTTCTTTCTGCCTTAAAAAAGCCTCTTGGAGAACCATTTATAGTCACAGAAAATGTTGCAGATGATATGCATTCTTTAGTCAATGTGATCCAGTTTGAGCTGAAACCTAGACTGTTCATAATTTCGAAAAGGAAATTCCATTCCACTATATCAAAAGCCTTTTCCATGTCCAGCTTTAAGGCCATCATACCTTTCTTTCCTGTTTTCTTTTTTAGAAGATGGAAAAGCTCATGAGCTATCATCGTATTTTCTTTGATGTTTCTATCAGGAACAAAAGCTGTTTGTAGCGGAGAAATTATTTTAGGAAGCAGCTTCTTGAGCCTATTAGCCATGATTTTGGTGATGATTTTATAACTGACATTGGTGAGGCTTATAGGATGATAATGGCTCGGGGAATTAGGACAAGGAATTTTAGGGATCAGAGTGATATTTGTGTGGTTCATCTGCTTTAGAAGTTTCCCACTCAAGAAAAAATTTTGAATGGCTCTAATAACATCCCCTTTGATGATATCCCAATAGTGCTTGTAGAAGAGACCTGTCATACCATCTGGCCCCGGGGCTTTATTATTTGGGATTTGCTTGAGAGCATTGAGAATTTCTAATTCATCTGGAATTTTATCGAGCATACTGTTTTCTTCCACAGAAATTTGCTTGTCGAAAAGCTGACCCAGATTTTCCGGAACTTGGGGATTTGAAGACGTATAGACTGATTTAAAATGATTAATGAAAGTTGACTCAATAATAAAGGGGTCCATAGACCAATTACCTGAGCCAAGCTTAATAGATTCGATGGCATTCCTCCTTCGTCGGATGGTGGTAGTCAAGTGATAGAATTTCGTGTTGAGATCGGTTGAGGTGAGCCAAGATATTCTTGATTTTTGCTTCCATAGGATCTCCTCATTTTCTCTGAGTTTGTGAAGATTACGCTGCAGCTCAAGTTCCAATGCTTGATTACTAGGTGTGGGCACTTCGCATTGAACTTCATAAAGGTTTGATTCTATTTGCTGAATGTTATTTTGAATTCTCCCAAAATGCTCTTTATTCCACTTTTTTAGAGCGTCTTTTGTTGATCTGATTTTTTTGCATAGAACGTAAGCAGGGTTGCCTCGAAAGAAAATACTCCAAGCTTCTTGAATAATAAGATGGCTCAGAGGATCACGAGTCCAGAACTCTTCAAACTTGAAAGATGTTGCATTGCGCAAATTTTTAAAAGTGTTAAAAAGAATAGGATGATGATCTGATGCTGATGAAGCTAGATGTTGCAGAGAAGCATCGGGAAAGAGAAGTCTCCAATCTTTATTCACAATGACTCTATCAAGCCTTTCTTTAATGAGAGCGGCACCATGTCTATTATTTGTCCAAGTAAATTTTGGTCCTATGAAACCAATGTCAATGAGTCCGTTGAGGTCCATAAAAGCTTTTAAGCCTCTATTTGGATTAAATGGAAAGGGACAACCTCCGTATTTCTCAGATTGATTTATCAAATCATTAAAATCAGCCAAACAAGCCCAAGGTCCTGGAAAAGATTGATGAATATTTCCAATGTGATTCCAAAAAGGATCTTTTTGATTCAGATGAGCCGGTCCGTAAACAAAAGAAACCAACCAAGGATGATGAGAAGGATCCGAGTAAACAAGAACAGAAATAGCATTAATATTAATATCTACAGGTTCTAGATCCACGCCTGGACGCCAAAGCAACAACAAACCCCCTTTTTTACACACAGCAGGCACATGAACAAAAAGATGGAAACCAAGACTATTAACAACAAAAGAAGTGTGGTCATCCGACACTAAGGTTTCCAATAAGAAAATGACATCTGGATTATGGGATCTCAAAATAGCCCTAAGATTTCTGATTGCCTTGGGACGGGCGAGCCCTCGGCAATTCCAGGCAAGAGCTCTCATGGATTCTTTGGAGGCATGTTTAAGCTTGCCTCAAAAGCTGATTTGGATTTTTTCTGGAGATTGGAAGCAGGTTTGGCATACGGGTTCAGTTTTTCCTTTCCTTTGGATTTAATTATCTTTCCACTAGAATAAGTCTGCATTGCCAGTAAAGTAAGCGCTGAAATTGCATCCTCTGAAGGAGACTCTGGAAGGGACTTGAGTGCATAATCTTCCTTCTGTTTATTCTTGTCAGAAGTTTCCTTTTTTAGCAGACGTTGGGATTTCCGCTTGGGGGTAGCCTTTTCCTCCATCTGATGTTGCCTTTTCAAAGGGAGAATATTACTAGCTTTGTCCGCTGGTAGAGATAAAGGAGGTGACTCTGAGTCAATGATAATGACTTTATTCTGACTAAAGTGATCTTCCAGATAATCCAGAGAATTTTTGGAACAGTTCGGGTGCAGGTGCAGAGAGTTCTTTGACCATGATTCCAGGCGCAGATTCTGCTGAATTTCGGATAGCGCAGGTGGTCAGTTCTTTTTCATTCGGAGGAAGAGATGATGTCTTCAAAATCAGACTTTGTTGTACTAAGTCAGAAGAAAGACTGCTGGTTGGTAGCTGGTGATGAGCTGTTAAAAGAAAGGAGCTTTGGGGTTGTGTAACTGAGCTTATCACGGGTGAAGAGAGAATTTCCGAATGACTTTCTTGACTTTGGGGTGTTCTCGAAAATACTTTGACTTGATCATTTTTGAAGACCTGCATAGCCGAGTATACCTTCTTCCATTGTGCTCTCCACGTGGCATTATTTCTGGTAGATAGAGACTCATTTGGATGAGGTTTGAGTGAGAATGGTAGTTGGGAAGAAAAGTCTGTTCCCGGTATAACTCCCTGAGTCAGAAGAGGTACATTCCTGTGGTAAGTGCGTAGGAAATCAGACTGGGTTGTTGACACAACAGTGAAAGGAGTAATTCTGGAGGTTGGAGAAGTGAATGAAGGAGGATCACTGTAGTTGTCCTGCACCTGCCGAAGGAGAGCTGACTTTGAAGATGAAGGAACTTTGCTCGAAAACTGAAAGTTATGTGATGGAGAAGCTGGAAAAAAATTCTTTAATTCCTGGTTTGAGCCTGAAGAGGAGCTTCCTAATTCTTTCCCTGCTTTACTACCGATTTTTCCGTATTTTTCCAGAAGCCAAGTTCTTGATCTGCATATGACCTGGTACCATGATAATGTCGATTTTCTGCATTTTCCGTGTTTGCCGTTTCTTCCACTGGATTGGGTGCTGAGCTATGGCTTGGTGAAGGATAGTATTCTGCTCTTAGAGCTGGCCCAAATCTAATGTTTGGTAGATTCGAAATGGGGGTATCGCAGAAAATCTGAGAATGACCAAGACGACCACATGCATAGCAAAAATCGGCTAGTTTTTCATATTTAAAACCGATCCATACTGCATTATTTCTGAATCTTTTAAGGGGGAAGCCTTTCTTTAGTGGTTGAGTTACATCGATCGCCACCTTAATGCGGATTAACTTTCGGAAGGCTAAACCATAAATCGGATCAACTTCAACTTTAATTAAGTTCCCTATCACATTACCTATATCAATGGCATTTTCCAGATTAAAGTGGTCCAATGGTAAACCGTGCAACTGGACGTTGAAAATGGCTTCGTTCAAGCTGATTTCTTCAATGGTTGCCCCCGGTGACCATTGTTTTAGGATCATCAAATGACCCTTAAAATTCCAGGGGCCTTGATTTAGAACTCTAGATTTGTCTTGAGGAGTTGTGAATGTGAAGATAATTTGTTTGCATCTATATCTTCAATCAGAAAACTTTGAACAAACTTCCAAGATGCTTTGATGCATGAATGAATGGCAAATTTATTCAAAGGACGATCAGCTACTAACCTTCCCACCAGTATTTTATCTGATGATAGCTTGGCTGCTTCTGGGGTTGTTTTAAGCTGGATGTCCTGCCATGATAGTGCTTCAGTCTGAGAGATTAGAGCTTCAATGTCCATGCTTTCTTCAGTTTGGTATACTAGAACTTGATGCCTGGGAGAGCAGATTAGACTAAGCCACAAAAGTAAGAAGCCACGAGAAAGATTCACTCTTTATGAAAAGATGGAAGACAGAGTGATATGCATGGTTGGGTAATAGACAAGAAAGAAAATAAGCATCAAGGAGTGCAGAGAAGGGCGTAAGAAGAGATGAGATGCCCTGTACGAAGAGAAAAAGGCGTCATGGAAAGAAGACGCGGAGAGAAAGTGATACATTGTCATTATTAACTATTCATTCATATAAGACATGAAGGCAATATATTCATTATTTTAAAAAACTCATTCTTGTCTTTGAAAAGGGATGATTATATATCTTTAAAGACGTTGGATGAAGGACATTTAAGTACGATGATTTAAATGATTCCCCTAATTACTTAAATACATTACTTTAAGTTGGAAATATAAAAAAAAAAATGATCACATTATCTATCGATACATATATGATATTTTATTTAATTTGCAGTTCTTTTCCATTTGTTATGAAAAGAATTAAATTCAATAATTTTCATGTAAGTAAAAAGTGTTCAGTTAAAAGAGCTTTAAATCTAATAACTTATTGCATTTTCCTCTAGTACATAGCGAGCTTCTTCATAAACCCATAATCTACTATGTGCGCTTGGATCTTTGCACTCCTTTCGGACAATTTCTCTACCCATGTCTTGCAGCAAGTTGTGCATCCAAAATGTATTGCAAGTAGTCATGGTAACGAGACATTTATCTATAAGCCTTTGTATACCATTCTCCGGAGAGAAACCACAGTTATCTAGTATTTTAACGACATGATCCAAGCATCGTCCTTTGAGAAAACAAGCAATATCAAGAAAAATATTCTTCCCATTATCATCCAATCCGTCATAACTTATACAAAGTGCTTCTTGAATATTTTTGTTAGGAATTTGTTTATACTTATCCAATGTACTTCTCCAATGATTTATATTCTAAACCTTTAAATCTGAGCCTACCACTGTTAAAGCTAGTGGAAGGCCCTCAGCATATTGCATTACTTGCTTAGAGAGTTCCACATAATCTTCAATAGGTTTGTCTGCCTCGAAAGCATGCCAACTAAAGAGCTCAAGAGCTTCATTATGATCCAATCTTTTTACTACATATTTTGAATCAACTTTAGGGATGTTTAATAAATGTTGATCTCTTGTTGTTATGATGATTCTACTTCCTAGACTAAACCAATCACGAGCTCAAGCTAATATTTCTAGTTGGACCAAGTCATCCACATCATCAAGAATTATGAGAACCCTTTTAGAGCAAAGTCCATGCCTGATTATATTGATGCCTTTGTCTCTATCATGACATTCCAATCTTATTCCCAAAATATCATAAAGAAGTGACTTTTGTAGCTGGATGAGACCTCCTGCTTTTGAAGTTTCTCTAATGTTATTCAAGAAACAACTTCTTTCAAATAGATAAAAAATCTTGTTATAGATCACTTTTGAAATGGTTGTCTTACCAATTCCAACAGTTCCAAATATCCCTACCATGCATATAATATCATTCCTTCCCATATTTAAATGTTGATAAATGTCTTGTACATGGGACTCAATTCCAACTGGATTCTTAGTAACATTAAGAGGTGTACATTCTACCATTTTTGAGTCCACCCATCTAATGATATCCTGAATAAACTCTGATTCATTCCTATCAACATAAAAGACAAAAGAAATTTAAAGAGTTAAGACTTTTCATTGTAATACACACATAAAGATGATTTAGTAACAATATCGTTTTTTTCTTTTTCTCTCCATATATTACAAAATGACAATGGTAGATTACCATGTTAAAGATAGCCTTTCTTCTTCCTCGTGCTCTTCTCAAACTTACATTTTTTTCATTCTTTATATGAATTATTAAACATTTTAACTACTTTTTTGTTCCATTCTTGAATTTGTCCCTCCTTCAATTCTGAGAAGATTTCGATTTGTATTTTTTCACATTCTTTTGTTCTGTTTCTCCTGTAAACTTCATGTGAAATTAATATGGTAGTACGATATTAAATCCCATAGTAAGAAAAGATTTCTAATTTAAGTATGGTATGCATAAAACTCAATGCTGAAAAACTGATAAATATCAAATAGTTTTGCATGGCACCATATATAAACATATATATATATATATAAACTTCTCGTGAACATCATATATAAACATATATAAATAAATAAATATATATATATATATATATATATATATATATATAAGCACAACTCATTAAAAATACCTGTCCCCTAATTCGAATCCGGACAAATCGGCTACTTCTTTTCAAGCTGCCTTCCACTTTGTAAGCTTTACTTTATCAGCCTTGAACTTATGTTCAACTCTAGAGAATGCTTCTCCAAAACTCCCTTTTTGAGGTCGTACATCCAACGGATCTACATCATAAAACAGGGGTAAAACATGAATTTGTTTCACCGTTTCCTTACACTCGAAGGATTTTCAATAGCTCATCTAAACACCATCTAGAATCTGAATAGTTCTTAGAGAGCACAACAATAGAAGTCATTGATCCTTCAATTGCTTTGAAAAGTTCTGGCGAAATTTCCTCTCTTTTTTCGAGATTGTTGTCCATGTAAGTGTTCACTCCCCTTTGATGTAAAGCATGGTATAGATGAGAAATAAAGTTTTGGCGAACATCCGCACCCCTAAAACTCAAGAATACGTCGTGCGTCCACCTAGGAATGGAAGAAGAAGAGAATGAGAGAGAGGAAGAAGCTCCTAATTGAAAGGCCATGGAAGAAGTGCTCATCCTGATCTGATGTGTATGCGAGATTGGTATGATCACCAAGAGGTCCAATTATAGAGTACTTACTGCAAATAAATAATAATAGAGAAGTGGGTCAAACTTCTCGGCAACTTCTTGGCAACAACCTGCATGCTAGCCAGTACGTCAAAGAAAAAACAAAAACAAAGAAAACAAATAATTTCCTGAATCTTGTTGGAATGCAATTGTTGCCTACCTAAAGGCTAGGTCGGATTTCTTTAATTAATTCCTAAATGGTAAAATCCACAAAATGGAAGGAAGTCTGGATCAATTTGGCAAACCACAACTACTATATATTTTACTATTTTAGCCCAAATTATGGAAAAAAGAAACCAAACTTTTTATAAATCCAAACAAATAACCACTTAGAAACCACATTTTGTTTTCAATAATTTGGCCTTTCGAATCTTCGATCACCCCCAAACTTGACTTCTTAGTTTTGCTCTTTGTCAATATCCAAACTTGTATTAATTAATTTCCTCAAGTACAAATTATTTAAATGAAGTTGCGTGGAAAGTTTCTTGGTAAGCCAAATTGCAATACCCAAGCATTTACACCGTTTTGAACTGAAGTAGTCCTTCCACATAAAACAAACGTCCATATTGAATACTCATTAGGATTGTTCGATCTAATGACTTTTTCCATATGAACTTAATTTAGACTATTGGGATAGTTCTCGGTTATAAGCCAAGTTGCACTGCCCATGCATTTAACGGCTTTGAACTAAAGCCGCTTCGCGTAAAACAAACGTCCATAACTAATTCTCCGGCAGACCATCTGGCTCGTCTTGCATCGGAAGATAGTGCTGCAACGTTTTCTTGGAGTCTTTTGGACTTTGTTCCTCCTCTGTTAAGAGGTTTTTAAAGAACTGATAAATCTGGCCTCCCTTACATTAGACAGTGCTAAGTTCTTCGGTGGGTTGTATTTTTTATTTTTTATTTTTGGAAGGTTGACATTGTTGATTTCTTTGGCATTTTCGTTGAATTGGTTGGACTTGTATCTACGGTTTTCCTCCGCCATTAATAAGGATTTATTAATAAATTCACAAAAGGATCACTCTTAGACATGTAATATCTAATATCGATTAGCTACTACAAGGGAAGCCATTTTTTCCCGCGACAAAGTGTAATAGAAATGAGATATTTTGGTCATGGTATTAAAATAGTTTAAGTTAACATGTTTTATAGGGTTTTGAAAAATGAAAGAGAAAATGTTAAATAAAAATATTATAAAGTTAAAGTAGAGTCAAAATATAACTTTTTAATACTATATTTGTTTTGTGATTTGAAAAAATGAATTGTTTTTTGTGTTTTGTTTAGAAATTTGAAAAAATTGTAACGATTAGGTAATGATTAGATAAAAAAATTGAAGATTTGGAATTAAAAAGTATTTATGCTTTAATGATGTTTTGATGTTGAGATGAGATGATTTGAGAGATTTATATATCCAAACAAGGCCTAAGTACACTTTTATGGTCAGTATTGGCACAACATACAAAAAGGTTACTATACGAGGGAGGTTGATGTTGGATGCTGAATTTATATCGAAAGCAGCACAAAATATAGAGACATTACTATAAATATGCATTATGCATATCAATGATCAATCCTTGAGATCAGTGCTTCCCTTAATGATAATGTGGAGCAATAATGCTGATTTCAGATGAGATGAAGCAAAGAAAAATACATCCCAATTCCCAAAGTGCCTCTAAGATCATGGATCCCAATCATAATTCTGGAGAGTTTATTATTTATGTAATTGCTTGGGGCAGAGATTGCCATGAAGTCTTCTATTATGTAGTTGCAAACTCCTTATGTCGATTGCATGTTTCTGGAACTAGGAAGCTTTTATTATGAAGTTGTTATACTTCTACAAATCTTTCTAATGACTTGCATCGTTCAACATTTGACATTTTTTATATTTGGTGGAAGTTCTAATATTTCTTCGAGTTTGTGACAACCTCTCGAGGAAATATAAGTTAGGCTAACCATTCCTTTGATGCTCGTGGAAAGGCTAACAATTTCAGTCCTGATAGATTTGAACTATCAAAGTGAACAGGAAGGCAAACATGGTAAAGAAATTAGATTCTGTTTGGGAACAAATTAGAAGATTCATCACTTGCAATGCAGTGATTGAATTCGTTGGAGGCTCCAATTCATGGAGTTGTTTTCACTCGATTAAATCTCGTCTTCACTCAATATTGACTGTCCATCATCCCCATCTTCTTCACGAGATCTGGACAATAACCAAGACGAAGCGGGCATAAATGTTGAGTGAAGATGGGGGACGATGGACAGTCAATATTGAAGTCCCATAGATATAAATCCTCAAGTCCAACGAGATTCCCAATGGATAATGGTGGTTCTACTGCAGTGCCACTCAGCAACGTAATGATTCCATTTTACAATCGATTTCAAGAAAATATTCTGAGGTTAGTGCATCCCTCAAAACTCAACTTGGAAAGATTATCTATGGAACCAACCGAATCATGCACCTCAACTAATCTTTTACACTCTTTTACACACTGACAAGAATTGAGGTGCTTGAAAAATCCGGAATTTCTTTTAAGAATATCCAATGAGTGAATGCCATAATCCTAAAATTCTGTAATAGAAAAAAGAAACGAACCACAACCCCCAAGAACGGCAAAGCTAAAGCAGAAACAAGAACATGGCAGAATAGTTATATTTATATAAATTCCATCCTGCTGTAAACTTAAGTTCCCTTCACTGAGGTATAAGCAGCCCCACCTTTCTATTTCCCCCATTCACAAGCCTGATAGGATTCTAAGCACACAGATGAGCGCTGAATTTTCTTTTTTTACAATACTAGATTGCATCTAATAGAAACTTATTGTAACACCAGTAGATAGCTTCCCTCTCAGATCTAAAAGCAAGGGCTTCTTTTGACATCAACCATAGCTACTGCCACAGCATCATATTCAGTTTTTTGGGCCAATGTTGTAATATCCGAGTTTTACTACGTGAGTCGTTACGTCATTTTATTTTAACCCTTAAGTTGAATATTTTCATGAAAAGATTTTATTATTTTTGTATTCCAATTATTTATATTAAGTTGGGTGTGTTTTATTTTAGGTAATTTATTAAAATGAGTTAAAAGTATATTTTATACCTTTAATACTTTTCTTTTAAGTCCTTCACTTTAGATTAATTATAGATATGACCCTTTAATTCTAAGCCATTGGATGAGTAGGTGGGAGGATTATCTAATAAGGTTTAATCTTGGACATCCAACCAAGGATAAGCTTTGACTACTTATCTTAATAGCTTCCGTTGGTTTAAAGAATGAAGCAATCAATACAAGTTCATATCTACAAGTCCATATCTACAAGTTCATATCTACAAGTCTATATCTACAAGTTCATATCTACAAGTCCATATCTACCTAACTAATTAGGTTTAATCCAAAAGCTTCCGTTGGTTTAAGGCAAATGGTCTTGAAATCCTTTTCTCTTCTTCAATCTAGCGACAACCCTCATTCTTCTCATTCTCTCTTTATTTCTTTTACAACTCAAGAGAAAAACCAAGGTACTTATCCATTTCTTGAACCGTGAGAGCTTCCAACAAAGGAAGAAAGAAAACTTCTTTCCCCAATCCGTGTTCTATACTCTTTCTTACCACTTTGAAGTTGTTTTTAGTTGGAATTTCAAGTTGTTTCATCCATCAAGAAGTGAAGGAAATAGGGGTAAGAGATTTCTAACTTATTTCTTAGTATAGATGATATATGGGTTTTGAAATACATAAACCATCCTATATATATGTATATGTTCTGTTTTAAGTGATTAAACACATGAAAGTTGTTTTAATATTCTGTTTTTGTGTATATATATGTATATATTCTGTTTTGAGTGATTAAACACATGAAAGTTGTTTTAATATTCTGTTTTTGTGTATATATATGTATATGTTCTGTTTTAAGTGATTAAACACATGAAAGTTGTTTTAATATTCTGTTTTTGGTGTATATATATGTATATGTTCTGTTTTAAGTGATTAAACACATGAAAGTTGTTTTAATATTCTGTTTTGTATATGTATATATATATGTGCTCTGTTTTAAGTGATTTAAAATGCATAGATGGGGTTGTTTTAATGTTATGTTTTCTTCTATAAGAGGCTAGATGTATTAAGATTATTTTGGCTATATGTAATTTTATAAGTTGTTTTAAAAAGGGGTTGTTAAATGATTTAACTATAAACTTTGAGGTTAAGGGTTTGAATTACTTAATGGATTATCTTAATTATTTTCCTATATTATGCCTTACTAAATAATATGTGTTAACTAGGTTAGTTATCTTCTTATATTATTTTTGTAAGGTTTTGTTGGGAGGGTAATCATTTGAAGTAACGTTAAGGATATAAAACGACGTTAGGTTTATAATCTTGTAGTTTATCGTTAAGTGGATGCTTAAAGGATGTTGGGTGAGTATTAACACACTTGTTATTTATTGGATTAGGATTCACTGAAGTTGAAGAGATTTCAACGGGTCAAGGTAAGTAGTTATGACCATGCGCCCACGCCAAGTCCTCTTGTGGAAGAATATTTCTCTATCTCTTTCCGACCGTTCCTCTAATTAAAGAATAAAGGAATTTATATTATGTACAAGCCTTTCTTGGTAGCCCCTGTTAAGCACCCTATTAATTATAATTGTTTGTATGTGTATATAGTAATGAATGCACGTAGATTCTAAGTCATGGAATTTTCATACATGCTCCTTGAAATAATTAAGGTTCTATTTATATGTAAGCATGACATGAAATGCTAATTTCCAAAATAAATGCATATGCATTCAACTAAGAAAGATAATGAAAATGATTGATTTCAAAGAAAAGAAAGAATGGAATGAAGGTTAATGTATGAAAATATGTAATGGCCATATGAAGGAAAGGGTACCAAAGAAATGGGCAGATTGCAATGCCGGGTAAGTAGTATTGGTAGTGCACCCAGTGCTGCTCCCTGACAGAAAGGGGTTCCTAACCTGTGGCCACGGGTGGAATCCAGGTCCAATAGGACCGCTAACCCCAAACACACGGGGCGTAATAGTGTGTTGGCCAAAAGAAAGTGAAAGATTAAATTTAGTGTATGCATGAAGATATGATATATATAAGTATGTATGAAAATAAGAAATAAAGATTTGACATAAAAGTATGAAGTGAGTATATGCATGATAGTAAGAAGTAAGTGTATGCATGATGTTATAAAGAAAGTACATGCATGGAAGTATTGTCAGAGTTAGTATTGGTTTATGGATGCGTGTTTTCAACAGAAAGAACTTATTCAACAGAAAGAACTATATGTTTTTTTTTTTAAGTTAACAGCATGATGTACTGCTTACTGAGTATTAGACTCATTTTGTGTTTATGTTTTTAAATGTCCAGGTACAGAGGAATCTGCTGAGGAGTTGGGTAGTGCTGAGGAGGGAAAGGCTGATGTTTAGTAGTCCCTGCATAGTTTGGTTTTTTATAATGTGTGTTTTATGGTGAGGTTATGGAAACTTATCATGTTTAAAGTTAGTAGGAACTGAGTTCCTTTTTATTTAAGGTTGTTATGTTAAATAAATGGATGACGGACTCTGCGAGTCCTTTGTAAAGAAATATAAAGGTATGTCTATTAGATGTTTCTTTCAAGAAAAAAATAAAAAATAAAATAAAAAATATAATAATAATAATAATAATAATAATAATAACACTAATAACAATATGGGCATTCATTTAGAAATAAATTTATTGATATAATAAGAAAAAGAACAGATACGGGATCACAGGCTCGCTCTTGATAGGGTGGGGTTGTGACAAATGTCCTTAAGGGCACAGATCTGCTCCTCCCCCATTGCAGACATAACGCTCAGCACGAGGTCCTTTCCTTCACCAAACCCATCTTTTATCTATTCACAGGAAATAAAAGTTAAATATTAGTCTATACAGACACAAGAACAGAGAATCTATCCAAGGTCTGGACTCCTAAGCTTTTGATGAACAATCAGTTTGCAAGGTTAACAAAACTCTTCTCAGTGAGATACCTTGCCGAGCAGATTGTCATCAGTGGGAAGCCTCAGATCATCCTTGGTGTCTCCATTATCCATTAAAAGACTCACCTACACGACAACAAGTCTTAATCTGGTTGACAACAATAAAATCGCTATTACCAATTGATTGCTTGTTGCTACATGACAGCATTGCCAAAAATTGGTTGGTAAAGATTACTGAATAAAACTTACAAAACCGTCTTCAGAGATATCAATCAACTGATCATCAGTGCGAGAAACATGAGGAACCTGCATTATTGGCATGCCCAGAAAGATGTTGGAGCAGGTCCACCTACATTGACATAACTTTTTTTTTTTTTTTTGGTGACTTCCAATAATGCTCTTTTAACGTTATCCATTCGGTCCCGCCGAAAGCAAGATAGCGAACTTTACAATGATAGCTTTTTGTGAGTTCCGATGTTCTTTTAACGTGATCGATTGGGTCAGAAAGCAAATTAGTGACGGTCCAAAACAGGGCATAAAGAAGCAAGCTAATTTTGGAAGGGATACGATGAACTTGTCTACAAAATGTTACATGCACATCGATACAATGCCGATGAAGTCTATTTGGGATGCAACATGTAAGTGTTTTTAGCAGATATTTGCTGTAATAATGCTAGGGATGAAAATTTTCAGGGCAACAGAACACTATATTGCCACACTACTATAAACCCTGTTCCAAACAAGTTGTACGATCTCAAACTATTATTATTATTATTATTATATATAATTATTTTGATAATATTTCTAACAAGTATAAATTGTCTTAGACCTTTGGGTCCTCATGGTCCTTCTCCACCGGATCTGGAAGTATAAATTGGTGATAAACATATATGGCCCATCATACACAAGGTCTATGGGGCCCAAAACAGGGCAACGTACATAAAAAGGCACAGAGAATCAGACTTTGTGAAGTTTATTATGTTTTTCTACTATTTTTTATTTGTTTGTTATTTATTATTTTTTTTGTAATTCTTGTAGGAGAAAATGATTGAGTAGCATTCTGCTTTTGAGGAACTTTTCTCAGTGACATCGACATATTTACGCAGTCCTCAAATCAAGTTTATCTTCTCTCTCCATGAGCTGATTCCTTTCTTTTACTGAGTTTTGGGATTTGGCAAGAATAGGTGTTCATTTACCATTATTTTTGGACAGTTGTTTTCGGGTTGTTGGTTTCCGACTGCGCAAGTTGGTCCAACCTGTTTATACAGCACCCTTCCTACTCGCACACAAAACCAATATTTCCCCTGGCTACGGAGAGAAATGGCAATGAAAATCATTGAGGATTACTTACTTGGTCCATGCATGAGAGTTAATCCTTGCAACAACAGTTCGTTTGATTCTATTGCTTTGTAGGATCCAGCTTGTTCTTGAATTATCTCCAACTCAATAAATGAAAGGTCCGCATAATTGCATCAGATCGATCCTTAGATTTTCTGGATTGCGTTCAAGAGTTTGATCACTAGAATTAAAAAGCAAACTTTTCTTTGAGTGTTGCCATATCAGCACCAAACATTCTTAAATGATGGACAAACTTTAAATGACCAATCTGGGCAGTACCAATCTAAACTGCAGCTAAAGGTGGCTCCTTTCAAGCTACGAACTGGAGCTTGGCCCAATTCAAGATTTTGATGAAACAATTCTCGATTACAATGGATTATTAAGCTACAACCAAAGTATCAATATAAAATCAGGTATAAGATTTTGGGATTGCACTCGTTGCTCATTAGCTCTGGTCTTTGTCTTAAAGCAAATACAGAGGATGAAGTTGGGGACAGTTGAAAGGAGTTTTGAGTCAAGACAATAAAGATTTCAGATTGAACCAAAATACTGACGAAAAAGGGAAACAAAAAGAGAAGCATAAGCCAGCTAAAAGGTGAGAGCAGCGCTATAATATAAATGAACCGTATAGGAAGAGCAGAAAATTCCAAGTAAATTACCCAAAGAAAAAATCAACAACACTTGCTTAAACGTCTTCATCATACACCAATGGCTCGTGAAAGTCATGCCTCTGTCCTAAAACCAACCCCACCTCCTCCCAGACCTTTAAAAAAAAAGGGAGAGAGAGAGAGAGAGAACCAAAAGCTAACTCAACCATTCAATCACAAATGAACCTGCAATGCTTAGACCCCCTGCACCAACAACCATATCACGAACAACACCTAGCACACAAACAAGTCCAGCAACAACACCACCCACACATGTTTCCTCCAAATTTGCTTTAACTTTTGCCGAACATTTGAGAAACCCTTTTGCACCGGGACCGTAAAATCCTTGTATACACCATTAATATCATGAAACCAATCCTACAAAATTAATCCAATAAAAAAAAAAACACCAAACTGGGGAATTTTATCAATGCAAAGACACTGACCTGGTGCCAAGTAAGCCTTCTCCGAATTGCCCAAGCCTTCTTGGGGCACAGATTGAGAGGCATGTACTTCTTCTTTTAAACTTCCCTCAGAGCCTCCTTTTGCTTCTGCAAAATCACTGTCAACACCTGCGCAATTGATAACCACATTTGAATTGCCCAAGTTTTGAGAGCGCCTTTCATGTTGTTGATGCTAGTTGAATTCCAAGTTGCTGTCTTCATCATCTCGTCATCTCTTAGAAAGTTGGATACCATTCGATGAATCTACTGAGCACTCCCCCACTATTAAACTCTCATTCTCTTCATGCTTATAGATTATGTGAACTCCACAACTTTTGAAGATCAATTCTCGTTTGCTCTCAAATATAAACCTTAGATTGTCTCCTGTTGGGTACCATAGCCATTGCTCGATAGATTTTGGAAATGAGTAGTTTAGATATACATGATCCCAGACTCCATCATCCCAGTCTGCATAATCATAGGCATCATATATGTAAAAATCTGTTAATTCTACAAGCCTGTTACCATTTATAGAAACACAAATATCGGCCGACACTCCATATGATCCATCCGGGTCAGATCCAAGAATAGCACAGAAAACAAATCCTATGATTTCATCCAAATACAAGGGCCCACTAATATCCAATTCCCAGGAATGACTATTTGAAGTCTCCTTAGCATGGCTAAACCAATCTGGAATCTTATTCCCTAGAAATATAATACCACATGAATGGTCCTGAATATGTTCCTATTAAAACATATATCACATATTTTCATATATAAGCACAACGCAATCCGCAACACAAACACCTATAAAGAAACAGAGAGAAATAGAGACATACCTCAACAAATGAAGGATTTGGCACCTGACGCCCTATATTTGCAACCAATTTATGGCAACCGAACAAATCAATCCATCTTAGCTCTCGTAAGCCACATGTATTGAATTGAAATTTTTTTGATGCTTCTGGGAATCTTTCCAAGGAGAAACACTCACTAGCATCTAGCTCTCATATATTTGGTGGAAGATATAGAATTTCTTGAAGGTTGTAGCATTCCCACAATTTAAGAAACCTCAATTCAACAAAGCTTTCGATACTCGGAGGAAGCCTGACAATACCACTTTGAGATAGATCTAACTCTTGCAAAGTGGATGAGTAATAAATTGAAAAGCCATCAAGATATCAATTATTAAAAACCGGCGACGGATGCCCATCAAAGAATAGGAATCTTGTTAGGCACAACTTTTTAAGCCCAGTGAGGTACCCAATGGATGAATGTATTTTCATGTATTGCATGATTTGGATGATTAGCGAGAGAAAGACTCTTTAGATGTTGCAAGTGAGGAACGCTGATTGGGAGTCGCACCAAGTCCATGAGGCTTCCTTCTATAGATAAATGTTCAATCCCAGTGAAGCATCCATTCATGGATGAATCTGGTTCATCTTCTCAGAGCAATATTATATAGTAGGCACTAAGACAAAGCTCATTTTGATTTTGTAATTGATGAACGCATTGTTTTAGAGATAACGAATTAAGAGCAGGAGTGAGGTACCCAATAATGGATGAAGGCCATTCTTTTATTGCAGTGCCCTCCAAGCGAATAGAACTTAAAATTCCATTTTACACTCAATTTGTGGAAAGTTTTGAAGTTTTGAGCATTTATGAAGTGTAAGGTATCTTAGAGATCTCAACTTGAGACGCCTTGGAAAACTCTTCAGGTTAGGGCATCCATAAAGACTCAAATCAACAAGCTTATCGAGGAATCCAACAGAATCATGAACTTCAACTAAATTTTCAGACCACAGAATTTGCAATTCCTTTAAATTTGAGCAACTCGAAAGATCCAAAATTCTGGTTAAGAACTTACACTTGTAAAATCTCATTATAGTCAAGTTCTGTTAAAAAACAACAAATATGTATATTAGCTTTGAGGAAGTTTAGGACACATGAGTAATTTAAAGAAGGAAATATCGATAGTTCTAACAATTATACCTTAAATTTCTTGGTAATGATTTCCTTGATGCAACCTTCATGCAGTTTAAAAATAGCCAGCTTCTCTCCACGAAAATTGGATGGCAAAGATTGTAAAGGAAAGTTTGACCAATTAATCACTTTTAATTTATTAGAAAGATAATTAAATTCTCCAGAAAAGCGTGCATTATGGCTTATAAAAATTATGAGTCTTTTCATCTTCTTAAACACATTGGGACTCAGGCGTATCGTGTCATGATCATGACTATACGGAAGATCCACTTTTATCCCCTCAACATTGTTTGTTCCCTAATGAGACAATTCATAAGACTGCAAGAAAAATCAGATCATTAAAGAAAGATCACATTATCTATCGATACATATAGGATATTTTATTTAATATGTAGTTCTTTGCCATTTGTTATGAAAATAAATTCACATTATCTAGAATTAGGAGAACCCTTTTAGAGTGAAGTCTATGGCTAATCACATTCATGCCTCTGTCAAAATCACCAACATGGTAATTTTCTCCCAAGATCTCATGAAGAAGTGTATTTTGTAGCTGAATAAAACCTTTTTTTTGTTCTGCAGTTTCTCTTATGTTTTTCAAGAAACAACTTCCTTCAAATTTATAAGAAATTGTGTTATATATCTCTTTTGAAATAGTTGTCTTACCAATTCTACCAGTTCCGAATATCCCTACCATGCATGTAATATCATTTATTTCCAAACTTAAATGCTGATAAATGTCTCGTACACGAGACTCTATTCCAACCGGATACTTAGCAACATTAAGAAATGTACGATTTACCATTATCGAGTCGACCCATGTAATGATGTCCAGAATAAAGTCTGATTCATTCCTATCAATACAAAAGACAAGAAATTTAAAGAGCTAAGACTTTTCAATGTAATACACACATAAAGATGACTCAGTTACAATTTTTTTTCCCTTCTTTCTCCTTTACAAAATTACATTAGTAGATCATAACCATGTCAAAGATAGGCTTTATTCTTCCTCGTGGTCTTTCAAGACTACATTCTTCATTCGTTATATGAATTTTTAAACATTTTAAAAAGTTCTTTCTTGATCTATTCTTGAATTTGTCCCTTCCTTAATTATGAAACTTATGCTAAGAGTATTTTTCAGTCTTCATATCTCTAAACAAATTGATGTTTAAAACCTTTGCCTATTCTTTATAGAACCAAAAAAAAAAAAAAAACAATTCACGACTTTTTTCTTAATTATACTAGGGCAAAAGAAGGGAAAACAAAAAAACAGAGAGAAGATTTTGATCGATTTCTATTTTTTCATGTTCTTCTCTTCTCTTTTTCCTATAAACTTCATGTGAAATTAATGTGGTAGTACCATGCATATTAAATCCCTCGGTAAGAAAAGATTTCTAATTTAAGTATGGTATACATAAAACTCAATGTGAAAAGATTGATAAATATCAAATAGTTTTTAATACTATTTTTGTTTTTTGATTTGAAAAAATTGAATTGTTTTTTGTGTTTTGTTTAGAAATTTGAGAAGGTTGTAACGATTAGGTAATGATTAGATGAAAAAATTGAATATTCAAAATTGAAAAGTGTTTACGCTTTAATAATGTTTTGATATTGAGATGAGATGATTTTAGAGATTTGTATATCCAAACGAGGCCTAAGGTACGGTTTGGCCACTAAGAATTTTCATCTCAAATACAAAATTCTCATCTCATCATTACAACTTTCTCAAATCCTCATATAAAACATAATAAACTATTCAACTTTTTCTTAACATTTTCAAATCTCAAAATAATAATAATATTAAAATATAATATTTTAATATTTAATCTTAAAACTCAAAATTCTCATCTGAAAATTCTCAGTGGCCAAGCAGATCCTAAGTGCAGTGTTTTCAAAATCACAGTGTGGAATGTCCAAATTAGGTTAGAGAAGTTTTATTTGGACACTTGGCAAGATCTTAGCCACATAGTGAATAGTATTAGACACTTGGCACAAAGAGGAACCATTAGATGGATTTGTGAAGGAAATCAAGGTGTGAGATCATGCCACCTAAGCAAAACATTTTTCATCTGATCAACCAAATTGAGCCAGATCAAAGAGGATTTCAACCCTAGTGAAACCCTAAATTGTTGGAATCCATTTGAAACCCCAAAAACTTGGTTGAAACCGAAACCCTAAACGGTTTCCCCAAACCCTAAAGTTGGCCTTCAAACCCTTTTTTATCCAATTTCTAGCATTGTGTTTAATCACTTGATTAAATCACTTCCACATGCTATTAATTTCTTAAATTCTTATTATGACATCTTTATTCAACATTTTAAACCTTAGAAATTTGATTGAGCCAAGAAAAATTGGATTTGGGCTTGATAGCATCTCAAACCCTAACCAAACCCCCTTTAAACCCCAAATTGAAGCCCACTTAGTTGAGGCCCACTAAGGCCCACGAATTTGGCCACCTTGGTAAGGCTTCTTGGAGAAGTTTCCTCCCCCACATGGCAGACCATTCACTGCCCTTGGCTGCACCCAATGCACCCAATAGTATGGAGAAACTCACCCCATCAAACCCCATGCCTCAAAGCTTCTGCAGGCAGTCCTTTGGCCCCTACTATTATCCACTTTATGTCACATAGCCACCTCCAATCAAGGGTCATTAAGGTCTATATCTTCCCTCTACAGAAGTCTTGAGTCGTGCAAGATACACTTACTTCACTTTAATCACTTCTTCACCCCGTTCTTAGAGAGAAATCGAAAAGAGCTCTGTCGGGAAGATTTCTAGGTCATTTTGCGTGGAGCTTTTCGACCCTTTGTAAGTATTTTCACATGATGACTCCTTCATAATAGTTGTTTCTATTTGAGTATAGTTTCCGTATATATATTATTTGTATCATTCTATGGTCATTTGGTTGGTCAAAAGTATTTTTAACCATGGAAAGGTCATTCTGTACGTGAATCTGGAGAGTATGTTATGTTTTGGAGTTTTTGACCAAGCTAATGGACATATCTTGGTCCAAAAATTTTATGGAATGTTCTTAGCATGTGTTTAAGAGTGTGCATTGAGATTTTGTTGCATGAATAAAGCTTTTGATGATATATTTTCTTAGATCTAGAAACTTGAAAACTGGAAGTGGCAAAACAGTTTTATTTGGAGAAAGTTTGAATATTTCGAGGTTTGATCTTACTCTAAAGGCTTTGATATTTTTATATGATGATCCTAAGTCTCTTATTTTCATGTTAGGATGTTATTTTGAAGATATTTAGTATTAGTTTCAAAGATATGATTTTTCTATGCAAGAGGATTCCGGTTAGGCCTAAGATTTGATGTATTTGGGTTAGATCCATGTTTATTGATTTTTAGCCATGTGATTTTAAGTTTGATGGTTGGATCCTATTTAATACACATTGTAAAACTATGTGATTCTTTATTTCGAAGATCTCACCTTCTTAAGCCATTGATCAAGAGATTTATCAAAGCTAGTTGAGGAAAAAGTTTCTGTTTTTGGACTAAGTGTAAAACCAAAAACTCCAAGTGTTATTTTATGATTTTGGTGACTTTAGTTTGATGATTTAAATCATGGTTGATCTTAGGATGATGTTATGAATATGTTAGAAGTAAGATTTGATTTTTGGAATTCTTGGAGATGTTTTGATTTAGGGTGAAAGCTTGTGATTCAAGTGTTTGGATCTTTTTACAAAAAATGTTTGGTGTTGATTATTAGTTTTTCTAAATGGATGTTTTAAGTATGTTTGAATAGGAAGATCTTTGTTGCAAAATTTTGGTTTAAGCATTAGTTTTGAAGTTGGAAGGAATTGCAACAAAAATTAAGAGAAATTGCCTATGGATGTTTCGGCCATAGTGTGTTTTCCATAGTTGTGTTTTGTTTTAAATCTTTCTGAGTTAATATTTGAGTTTAGGACAAAATTTACATGAGGAATGTAAATTTTGGAAATTTAGTTAGGATGTGAAATCCTTAAGTTAAGGGTAAAATGATCATTTTCCCACATGTAGAGGGTAAATTGGTAATTTTACTCTAAGTTAGCTTGTTTTCATGTTTCTAATTGTTAGTAATTAAATTTTTAACTTTTAGAATGACCTCTTACAGTTTCTCGTGTTTCGCACTTTATTCTTGTAGAACGCGACGATCGAGGTAAGTTAGTTTCTAACTTACTATCAATTTACTGTGTATGTATGATGGGTAAGAGAACTACAATTTATATATGTATGTTATCATATATGCCATGTCATTACATGTTTATCTGTTACACATGATTTATTCTTTCATGAATATTTATCTGTTACACAATCTTTTCTGTCATGCAATGTTGTATGTTATAAGTATGTCATATGTTACATGTATGCCATGGAATGTTTATGTTTAAATCATATTGTGCCATTTAAAAGTATACGCCATGTTAGAAAAGTTCATGATATTAAATAATATCTCATGCATTAAGAAAGATAAGATATTTAAGAGTGACATGGACCTAAGCGTGTTCACCACAAGTTATGTTAAGGATGACATGGACCTAAGCATGTTCATCACAAGATATGTTAAGGATGACACGGACCTAAGCATGTTCATCACAAGATATGTTAAGGATGACACGGACCTAAGCGTGTTCATCACAAGATAGGTTAAGGATGACACGGATCTAAGCGTGTTCATCACAAGATATGTTAAGGATGACACGGACCTAAGCGTGTTCATCAAAAGTTATGTTAAGGGTGACACGGATCTAAGCGTGTTCACCACAAGTTATATTATGCGGTGCCACGGACTCAAGCGTGGTTCACCTTATGTAAAGTTCATATAGATCTCAGATCACATTTAAGTTAAGTTATTTATGTCAATCATGACCCTAAATGCTAGGATGGGGTAATATCCTAGTAGAATTCCTTTGTTCACGCTGGAGTGTCTAAATAGGTGTGAAATTTCCTAGGTTGACGAAGTACAGTCAACAGGTTGCGAATGAGGCCTAAGTAACTGGTCACCGGAGCGCTCCAGGCACTAACGCCGATGGTGCCATATTTTATTTTACGTGTATTCATGGGGCCACAACAACTATGGAGCATGAAGTATGGGGCCACAACAACTGTGGAGCATACACTACGTGAGACACAGCAATTGTGACACATAGAATATGTATTAACGCACTCACAGCTGGTGTAGATACCTGTGTTGTGATGCGGTAATCGGCAGGGACACATGGCTCTATGGGACCCGTGTAGCACTCATATGGTCATGTTATTAATCAAGAAAATTGAATAAGATTCCAAGTTCATGTCAAGAAGTTAAGAATAAGTAATCATGGTTAACCCCATGAGATAAGAATAAGTTTCAGATCAAGTCCACGTTAAGTCAAGTTTCAGATCAAGTTCATGTTATGTTATGTTATGCTCACGTACAAGTTATGTTCATGTTCACGTTAAGTTTCAAGTTCATGTTCATATCATGTTATGTTCATGTTTATGATATGTTCAAGCTCACGTTCACGTTATGTTATGTTCATGTTCATGTTATGTTTCAACTTCATGTTTCTGTCATGTTATGTTCATGTACATGTTATTTTCAAGCTCACATTCATGTTATGTTATGTTTCAAGTTCATGTTTCTGTCATGTTATGTTCACGTACATGTTATTTTCAAGCTTACGTTCATGTTATGTTATGTTCATGTTATGTTTCAAGTTCATGTTTCTGTCATGTTATTTTCAAGTTCACGTTCATGTTATGTTATGTTCATGTTCACATTATGTCTCAAGTTCACGTTTATGTCATGTTATGCTTAGGTTTATGTTAAGTTCAAGTTCATATTTATGTTATGCATGTTCACGTTCATGCTATGTTTCAAGTCCATGTTATGTTTCAAGTTTCACGTTCATGTTATATTGCTAGTCCATGTTATGTTTTAAGCTCAAGTTCATGTCATGTTAAGTCAAGTTCAGTTCACATTTAAGTTCAAGTTATGTCATGCTATATGTCAAGTTATGTTATGCTTATTTACGACTTTATTTATGCATTTATGCTTTTACTGCCATGCATGCATCTTTAACCTGTGTGGGAGTTTCCTATTAACTTACTGAGATTTGTAATCAAATCTCACCGTGGTAGTCCCAACTACCATTCCCCCCGAATGGTAGGCGATGTGTCAGGATCAGAGCAGGGAGCAGACATTGGTAGAATGAAGGAGGTTAACTAGATGTCGCAGACACGACGCGGAGCTTACAGCTTCCATAGTTAGTTTTTGGACAGTATTCTGGCCTTGTTAGTCGAGTTACATGAGTTACTCGATGAACTTCCTGATTAGTGTATTATGGTAATGTAAATATGGAGTTTGGTCTCCCATGTTTTTGAGGTTATAGTCTTCTAAGACTCATACTGAAATCGTAGATGTTTATTTTGTTAATTATGCTTGGATTACGATTTAATTATTTGGGATATTATAAGTTTGGTCCATAGTATTGCTCAAGAAAAAAAAAATTATCCGCTGCGAATATTGCATAATGCTAGACGCATGTTAGGAACATTGCATCTTATATGTCATGAACGGGGGCAGGTAATCATGTGTTGCATGTTCCAACGCTTCAGATGTCCGTTCAATCCCAAGCGAAATTTGGGGGTGTCATAATTTTTACTGCGTTTGAATTGTCAAAGGCGACAGATGAGTTCCGATTTGCATTGGTTTTAAAGTTCTACTAGAGGTTCCGATTATTAGCATTATGGATGAATTTCATGTGCTTATACAAATGTAATTTGAGCGTGATTTCGTGCACGCCTTGGTGAGAGAGGGACGTGTGATCAATGGATGTGTTTTCAGACTATTTCGATGGACTAAGGAGTTTGATCTACATGTGGAATCTTCTCTGGTCCCACAATGGATCTTCTTACTTGGTTTGCCGCTGCACATGTACAGAATCGATAGCTTACAAATCCTAGCCACGAGATTTGGTCGCTACTTGGGGACAGACAACGCTACATTGAATAAAACAAGGGCAATGGGTGCACGGATGTGTGTAGAGGTGGATCTAAAGGATGAACCAGCCAAAGGATTCCCAATCGTTGTTTTGGAAAATAGAACAATATGGTAGGAAGCAAGATATGAAAAACTTGGTTTTTATTGCACCAAGTGTTGTAGACAAGGGCATATGAAAGTGGTTTGCTGTATGGGGGAGACTAGGCGTAAGGTGGGGGCAGGACCAAGTAATCGCACTCTGAACAAAAACCAGCAAGTCTGGAAAGAAAAAACATGTGAGAAGGAAGGTGAGCAAGAGAAGGCAGTCGAAGGTCCGATTATGATGATTCAGGTGATGTCTACGGAAGCATTACTAGTGACTTGGAAAACTCTGGCTGTGGATGAGGATGGGGATGAGGAGAAAATGGGTGATGAACTATCAACGAGTCAGTAGCAAGAAACAACACTTGGGCAAATAGACTCTGTTTTGAAGGAACACGCTAGTGAAAAGCAACTTGTTGAACCCGTGATATTACAAGACTATGTTCCTATACAGGGAAATGAAGGAGGGAGCAATGGAGTGCAAGTTGAAGTTGGCAATCCTACAGTTGATTTATTATCTGTGGTAGACACCTCGAGACGATGCACCTTTGAGGGGAGCCAAACAGCTATGCATTTCGAAATTTTAGAGTTGGAATGCAGGAATCAAATAGTGGCTAAAAATGATGGTGTAGTGGGGGAGGACCAACCAGTCTCTCTCTCAGATTCTGAAGAAGGTGTACTTGAAGGAATGGCTTGAAAAAAACACTACAGCTCGGATCTTGAGAGTCGCCAGGCCAGTTGCAAGGCTGAATCAAAGCAGCACACAGTAAGACAGTCACAACGGGTATTATCCTGACCTTCTAAACTTAATTTATGATTGATAACATTTTGGTTTGGAATTTGTAGGAATTAGGAAGTTCAAGAAATAGATTAAAAAGTTTAGTACAGAAGCATGATGTGTCTATTATTGGTTTATTGGAACCTTTTGCTGTAGTTGATAAAATGCCTCATTTAGCTTATTAGATGGGGTTACCAAATTTTTGTAGTAATGCGGAAGTAGATGGTAAAATTTGGATTTTTTGGAATGATAACTGTGATTGGGAGGTGTTGTCCATGATGAATTAGTTAATTTTTGGGAGGTTTCGGATGGGTGAAGAGAAGCTCCTCATTTCATTTATCTATGCGAAGTGTAGTAGCTTGGAGCGCAGGGAGCTATGGCAAAGCTTAAAGGTTGTAGATCCTGATGAGACCCCATGGATTGTTGTAAGGGATTTCAATATTATTCGGGAAGATAGTGAAAGAGTGGGTGGTAATCCAAGGCCTATTTCTTCGATGGGAGATTTTAATAATTGTATTGATCGTTGTGGTTTATTGGATCTCCAGGTTGTGGGTCACCGCCTTTCATCGTGTAATGGCCACGAGGGTCATTCTAGAAGCTGGGCTCAGCTTGATCAAGCACTGACCAATATTCATTTTGCAAATAGGTTTCCTTCAGATTTCTTTGAATATCTTAAAAGGAAGACTTTGGATCATTGCCCTATGCTCATTCACTTTCACAAGCTAGTGGCAAGATATGGCCCTCATCCATTCCATTTTCAAAATATGTGGATTTCTCATGCAGATTTCATGAGTTGTGTGGAAGAGGTTTGGAAGAAACCTACTACTACGGTGGGTCTTTTACGTTTGGTAGAAAAATTGAAGAAAACCAAGCTCGCACTCCAAGTTTGGAATAAACAGGTATTTGGGCACGTTGGTCAGACGATTAAAGATTTGGAAGAGAGATTGGAGGTATTAGAGAGTCGGTTACAAGGCGACTTTGATCATGAAGTTGAATGTGATTACTTGGTCATAAAACTTGAACTGGATACTTGGGAACATAGTGAAGAATCCAGACTTTCTCAATTGGCAAAAAAGAGATGGCTTTTAGAAGGTGATCAGAATGCAAAATTTTTCCATGCTGTTGTTAACCAACAGAGAAAAAATAAAGTTATTACTAATATGAGGCTAAAGAATGGAACAATTTTGGAGTCACCGGATCTAGTCCATCAAGGTGCTTTAAATTATTTCCAGACTATTTGTCGTCCACCTCTATTGTTGAACATATTGATCTTTCACATCTTATTCAGTACTCTATATCCGAGGAAAATAATTTGGCTCTATCTATAGCTCTGTCCGAGGCTGAGATTTTTGCCACTTTAAAATCAATACCGAAAGAGAGTTCTCTTGGACCGGATGGTTTTGGTTCGGGTTTTTATTTAAGGTGTTGGGATTTAATAAAAGAGGATGTTGTCAAGGCAGCAAAGGACTTTTTTTCAAGTTCTCCTTTACCTCGATTCTATACGGCATCTTATTTGGTGTTGATCCCGATGGTGGAGAATCCTAAGAGTTTTGACAAGTTCCGCCCGATTAGCCTATGCTCAGTTGCTTATAAATTTTTTTCAAAGGTTCTTGTGCAACAATGACCACTTTTCTACCTCAGTTGATTTCTCATGAACAAGGAGCCTTTATACCATGTCGCAGTATCTTTGAAAATATCACCTTGGCACAGGAATTGATTCATTTTATTAATAAGAAACCAAAGGGTGGCAATATTATGGTGAAGATTGACATGGCCAAAGCCTATGACCGTGTGAACTGGAATTTTTTGTTAAATGTTTTAACCTCCTTTGGTTTTTCTTCTCAAGTTTATAATCTTGTGAAGGAATGTATTCAGTCCCCTTGGTTCTCCATCATGATTAATGGGACGTTCAAGGGCTTCTTCCAACCGTCTTGGGGTCTAAGACAAGGAGATCCGCTTTCTCCTTCTTTATTTATTATTATGGAGGAGGTGTTGTCTAGATTACTTTGCAAGAATTTTGAAGAGGGTCGAATTGGATGTTTTTCACGTCCAGTGGGAGCCTCTTGTCTCTCATTTACTCTATGCCGATTATTTGTTAGTTTTTGTGAATGGTGGCAAGAATTCAATTCATCGACTTATCAAAACCTTGGAGGTGTATGAAAAGTGGTCAGGGCAGCTAATCAATAAGGAAAAATTGGCCTTCTACTTCTCAAAATCTATTACCGCTGTGAGGCATAGAAATCTAATGAGATCAACAGGTTTTGTAAAAGGTAAGTTCCCAGTCACATACTTGGGAGTCCCACTCGTGTCAGGACGTCTTACTTCAAGGGATTTGGAACCTCTTATAGAGAAGATTAGGCGCAAAGTGGCTGGATGGAAATTGAAGTTACTTTCAAAAGTTGGTCGACTTACACTCCTAATTAAGCATTTTTATCTTGCATGGCTACACATCTGTTATCAGTTTTAAATGTGCCGCTGAAGGTTTTCAAAAGACTCAATTCCTTGCTTTCAACATTTTTTTGGGGAGAATTGAATGGGAAACCAAGGATGAAATGATGTGCTTGGGAAAAAATTTGCAAACCTTACAAAGATGGGGGACTTGGACTGAGGAATTTTCAAGAAGTTCAGAGGTCCCTCCACCTGAAATTTGCATGGAGACTACCAACAGTTGATAACCTTTAGACCAAATTCTTTCGGGCTAAATATATTAAAGAAGGTCATATTTTCCTTGTTGAGGCTCGACGTAATGCATCCAGGTTCTGGAAATCAATTATGAAGGTTCTTCTTGAGGTGTCAGAGAACGTTATAGTGAAGGTACGAAAAGGTAGCTCTTCTTTCTGGTGTGATAGTTGGTTGGCGAGTGGGCCTCTTTGTGCTAGCAGGGATGTTGTGCAACCTAAGCTTAAAATACAAGAGGTATGGATTGATGGATCCTAGGATGAGAATTACCTGATTGAACAGATCAGTCCAGATACAATTGAGGAGATCATGAATGAAATTGTGGCTGGAAAGGTTGGTGATGACATTATTGTCTGGAAACCTTCAGGAAATGGAATGTTTACGACGGGCTCGGCTTGGGAGTTGATTCGTATAAAAGGCATTGAATATCTTGTTATGGACTGGATTTGGCACCATCTCCTCCCGAAGAAGATATCTGTATGTATGTGGAAAGCTCATTTTAATGGATTGTCGCTTGATTCTCGGGTGCAATCTCTAGGAATCCCGCTGGCTTCTCGTTGTAACTGTTGTTCTCAAGGATATGCAAAATCTTTAAACCATGTGTTATGTAATGGGAGTATTGCAACTGAAGTATGGAAGATGGCTTCTGTTGCATTGGGTATTAATCATGTTGATGGTATTTCGTGGTGGGCGACAGTGCTGCAGTGGTGGAGTTTCTCAAAAAAATCCAGCCACAGGGGTATTCTGCTTGGCATTATACCGTCTATTATAAAATAGCGCCTCTGGGTCCGGAGATGCAAGGCCTGTATGAAAAATCCTTTTGAATCGGCATTGGGTGTTTGGTTGGCAGTTAAGGTGTGGATCAGGAAGATTTCATCTATTATGGTGAAACAATGGCCTCTTTCCCCAAGAGATGAGGCTATTCTTCGGGCTCTTGAAGTCCATTGTGTTGATCGTGCTAGGCCTACTCAGAAACTTATTTATTGGAGGAAACCGTTGGAAGGGTGGGTCAAACTAAATGTAGGATGTTGTCGTGGTAACCCAGGTAGTTGTGGTGGAGGGGGTGTCATTCGTGACGTGCAAGGTTTTTTTAAAGGTGCTTTCTCTTCTTTTTTTGGTCAAGGTACAAATAATGAAGCTGAATTGTGAGCATTAATTACTGGTATTTCTTTGTGTAAAGAGTTGGGTTACCATCAGATAATTATTGAGAGTGACTCCAGTTTAATTGTCTCTTGGTTGCGTAGTCGCAAGTGCCCGGTTTGATATTTATGGGATTATTGGGATGATCTTTTAGGTTTATTAGAAGACATGAATTTCGACATTCAACATCAATTTCGTGAAGGCAATAATGCGGCAGATTTTCTCACTAGATAGGGAGAGGAAGGTTATAATAGTACTTTGACTGACTTTGAGTTTTCTTCCACGTAAATTGAAAGGCATGCTTAGGTTGGATAACGCTGGTCTACCTCATATTAGATTGTAACACTGTTTATTACTCTTTGATTTGTTTGTTGGCTATTTATTTTCTTGTTGTGGTTTTATTTTGGTTGGTATTTGGGCGGTTTTTATTGGACTTTTTGTAAAATCCCAAATGTCTAATTGTAACCACGGTTTTCCTCCGCCACAAGTGAGGACTTATCAATAAAATTGGGACGGAGTCACTTGTGGACATGTGGCTTCCAGCTCTTCTTTTTTTTTTTTTTTTTTTTTTAAAAAAAAAGTAATTGCTTGGGGGCAAAGATGCTATATATGAAGTCTTCTATTATGTAGTTGGTATGTCAGTTATATATCCTTATGTCGATTGCATGTTCTTAGAACTAGGAAACTTAAGCTCTTACTGCTTGGTGCGACCCTAGTGCAATCTCACTTTTAAAATATATATATATATATATTTTTTGAAACATTTAAAAAAAAACATAAATTCACTAGTAGTCACTATTTTAAACATTTTAGAAAATACGAGAAAAAATTAAAATGCACTAGTGGTCAAATCCAAGGGACAAACTGAGGAGGCAAACTAGAATTTTTCTCTAAAAAAGGATATAGGCACAACATACAAAAAGGTTACTACATGAGGAAGGCTGATGTTGGAAGTTAAAATTATGTAGAAAACATTACAAAATATAGAGACATTACGAAAAATATGCATTATGAATAAATGAGAAAAACGTTGTCCTTAATGTGAAGCAATAATGTTGGATGTTGAAGCAACAGGGACTATCATTAATTCAGTCGTTGTTGAGGACTCATTTCATTTGCTCTACTTTCACGCTTGGATACCACATTGGCTCCCCAACTTCTATAAAACGGTACTCGCAAGGCATCAATTATGCAATAAAAGACCCGAGAGAAGAAACAAAAATGAAAGGAAAATCTCACCTAAAATTCCAAAGAAATAATAGCAAAAGGAAATGGGGTATAATTAATTCAATCCATTTTTCTTCTTTTATGTGCTCTGCTTTCATGCTTTTTGTATACAACATTGGCTCCCTAAATAAATAATTGGGAGAGAGAGAATGAATGAGACATATACATACTGGTTGACAAACCAATTTCGAGATACAGCAAGTGCAAGCACGGTTCTAACCATTGTGGCCTTAACCACAAGGCTAAAAGTTTCTTCAAAATCAATTCCAGACTGCTGAACAAATCCTTTGGCAACTAAACAGGCTTTACGACGTTCAATCGAACCATTGGCAACTCTTTTGGTTCGGAACACCCATTTGTAGGTAATGGTCTTGGTTGCTTGTGAAGCAGGGACGAGGGTCCAAGTTTGGTTGGCAAGGAGAGCTTGGAATTCCTTAAGCATGGTGTCGCTCCATTCAGGGTATTGTTTGGCTATGGTGTAAGTAGCAGGAGTTTCAGGAATGGGACTGAGGTCAGTGATGAAGGCACAGGGTGAGGACCATTTGGTGATGCCATCATGAAAGGTAGTGGGTCGAAGGGAGTTGGTTTGTGAACAAGTAACCATTGTGTGTGTGCACAGTTGAGGTGGTGGTGACGATGGATTCGGTAATGGTAATAGAGAGGGTGGAGGCGAAGTGGCAGGTCCATGAATAGATGGAGAAGACGAAGTGGGGTGTGTTGAAGAACTAGACTGAAAATTAGGAAGAAGTGTATGAGTGGGCTGAGAAGAGGTGGTTGGCTTCGACAGGGATGAGTAAGGGAAGCTATTTTCATTAAAACGAAAATCTTTTGAAATGTACGTTCGAGCAGTAGGAATGTGGTAACATAGAAAACCACAGTGATTTGGGTTTAGTCCCAAAAAGACACACGAAAGGGATCGAAAATTTAATTTTCGTGTGTTGTAAGATACTGTTAGAGGCCAGCATTCAAAGCCAAATACTCGTAGAGAGTTATAATCTGGTTGGGTTTTATGAAGTAAGAAATGAGGTGAATTATTTTGTAATGTAGGAGATGGTAACATATTAATTAAATAAACCGAATGAAGAAATGTCTGAGGCCAAAAATGAAGAGGAACTGATGAGTGAGCTAATAGTGCTAAGCCCGTATCAACTATGTGATTGTGCTTATGCTCAACGATGCCGTTTTGAGTATGGGTATGAGAACAAGTGAGTCTATGAGTGATGCGCCACACGATTTTAAATAATTGGAAAATGGACGATATTCGCCCCCCCTCCACCCAATCTGACTGTAATTTTATGATTTTTGGGTTAAATTGAAGTTCAACATTATTTTTAAATTTGATAAAGGCATCAAGAGCTTGAGATTTTGCTTTGAGTGGGATTAACCATGTGTATTTGGAAAAATCATCGACAAAAGTGATAAAAATGATAATCATCAGGAGACACATACGAGGATGGACACCATAAATATGAAAATATAAGCTGAAATGGTTTAGTGGATTTATTTATACGTTGATAAGCAGGTGATCTATGATCTTTGGCTTGATCACAAGCATTGCAAAAATGGATTAAAGTGCACTCAAAAGTAAGTTGATGGCGCTAGAGGATGGACTGGACGAGCTTGATGGAAGGGTGTCCCAACCTAGTATGCCATATAGGAACTGAGAGGTGACTTGAAAAAGCAGAAGGTGGTGAAGCCGAAGGTGGAATGGTGTGGAGGCCGTTACTTGTGGTCCCTTGAAGAAGATGCTTCCTCGACTTGCAATCATGGATAGAAAAAGAGTTAGCATAAAATTGGAAAAAGACATTATTGTCAATACAAAATTGGCAGATAGAAATCAAATTCTTTTTAAAGGAAGGAACACATATAGGAACTGAGGAGCTATCACCAACAAGAAGTTTTTCGTCGCCACCATACTCGAGTGCATGTAAATTAAGGTTACTCAATTAACTGGTGATATGGTTTGTTGCAGCTATATCAGGATACAATTTGGTATTGGGTGAACAGTTGGTTGAGGTGAAGTTGGCTATGGGTGATGGACTGGTGTAGGCTTGGTTAAAGCGGTACAAGCAGTTGATAGCAATGTGGCCTTGGCGATTGCAGACTTGACACACCACACGTTGGTCAGTAGAGGAAAATGAATTATGAGATGTGCTACCTGCATAGTTGCCACAACCCTTGGTGTTATTGGAACGTCAATTGAGAAATAGAAGTTGGGTTTGGATGACTCGAGCTTGAGAAATAGAAGTGTAAGTTGATTCAAGAGAAAGCCAAGCCAAACGGCTCTTGGGGAAGAATAGCCAGCTACTTGGGCCATTAGAGGTTCAGACAGAGAAGAGATGAGGATGTACATTACTTGCTGATCCTATTGAAACCAGAGGGTGTAAGCTGGGTTTGTGTTTTTATTGTCAAGCTCAGGTTTCCTTGCTGAAGAAGAACCATCTACATATTTGTAAAGCCGATTGCCGTGAAGATAGGGGACCAACTGGGTTTTCCAAAGTAGGTAATTATCAGGAATAAGTTTCACATCAATCGTGTGGGAGAAATTGGGTTGTGGGAGGGAGGGATAAATGGGAGGAATGGAAGATGATTTAGATTCAGCCATGGACAATGAGTCATTTTTAGGCTCTTGATACCATGTTGGAATACTGGAATATTGGTTTGTTTTTCATTGATTCAATAGCAACTACAGGGTTGCCTTTTATAGAGGCTAGACTACAAAGAATCTAGAATATTCTAAATACAATGATCGGTAGCTAAGGAATACAATATTCATGCACTGTAGAGTTTGTTACGCAGGGGTCAAGCTCAAGTTCAGCTGCAGTCAGGTATTTTGGCTAACAGTCAATGCAGGGGTAGCTTTGTCCTTAACAGGATTGAGTCACCTTGAATTTGAATAGTTATAAGTTATATAAGTTTATAGATAAATTAACAAATATATATATATATAAATCTATTTGTAAGTTTATTTTTTACACTCTCATTAATGGTCAGCAAACCATGAACAAAGATGTTGGACTACGGCTTAATGTGATAAAATCTACAATAACCCCACGTTAAGAAACTCCAAGTCTTACAGTTCATACAAAGAATTAATTAGTAGATATATGGTTTGAATGTTTGTTTTATGCAAAACGACTTTAGTTCAAAACCGGGTGTAAATGGATGGAAGTAGGCTTATCAATTAACATATTTGTAAAGAAAAAAAAAATTAACATATTTGTAATGCATGTTTGCGCTTAAAGAAGATAAAAACAAGTTTATGTATTGTTACACCCCTTAACAGCTAGAGTTACTTCCTATGCTTGGCATGAAGGGAAGTTGTGGATGAACGTTTATAATGTGTATATATATAGTGTTGTCACGAATCCTAGTGGAATGGAGACGTGTATGACGTGGAGTTTATAAATAAACTAGACCTTGGGTCTCACAGGTTTAGAACAAACGGGTAGGGTTCATTTCAGTTATTGGGGCCTAAGTCTTACGTAGTGTATGGTCTTAACAAAGGAGCTCATAAAATAATTCATGGGTCAATTAAAAATAAATAGATTCTAGTAGGTCCATAAAAGATTAAATAGCTTTTTTCAAATTATCAAGCCCAATAAAATTCATACCCAAACTCATTAAGTTATAACTTGTAGACTTGTCCAAAATGACCCATTAAACTTAAATTAGGCATAATAAAATGATTCATATTTCATCGTTAGCAATATTCAATTGGGTTGTTATAGACATCGACGAAGATCGAGCTTTCTCTAAAAGAAATAAGGCCTGGTCCTGGCTTTGAATCATCTATACTATGTAGAGTTTTATAAAGGTAACAAGTCTAGGTGCACTTTTATTGAAAGTTTTGAGACTGACGTCCAATAGATATACCAAAATCCTTCACTATGCTGCCTAACCTCTTACTGCTCGGCGAGCCCCTAGTGCATTCTCATTTTTTTAAAATAATTTTTAAACATCTTTTAACATTTAAAAAAAATAACACAAATTTACTAGTAGTGACTTTTTTAAACATTTTAATAAAAGGAAAAATAAAATAAAATACGCACAGCGGTCTAATCCAAAGAGCAAACCCATAAGGCAAGGTAGCATTTTCCTCTAAAAGAAGATATAGGCACAACATGCAAAAAGGTTACTACATGAGGGAGGCTGATGTTGGATGTTGAAATTATGTAGAAAACAGTACAAAATACAGAGACATTACGAGAAATATGCATTATGCATATCAATAAATGAGAAAAACGTTGCCCTTAATGCGAAGCAATAATATTGATTTCAAATGAAATGAAGCCAAGAAAAATACATCCCACTTCCTAAACTACCACTAATAGGAGGGAGGCTCGATTCATCACCATTATAGGGGTCAATGTGAATGCCTGAGATTCCACCAACAATAATTTCTGCTGGACCTCCTTGATCTGTTGCAAAGATGGGTAATCCGCGGCTCATTTCCTCCACGACTATTAGATCGAAATTCTCGTACAATGTTGGATGCACAAAAGCTCATTTTGTATCAACAATAAAGCGGCATAGCTCTCCATAAAGTTCGTATTTCTCTATCAAGGCATGCATCTTTTTTAACTCTGTAGTTCCTTCTCAGTCCTTTGATTTGGATGAACTGAACAATCCTGCTACAACAAGATTTTAACAAATTTCTTAGCTTCTTGTTCTTTCCATACCACTCAGTTATTCCAATAATGTTTTTCATTGTATCAAGTTGTGCCATCGAGAAGATGATTGATTTATTCTTGTCTGCCAAATATCCTCTGTTCCAGGCATATATCAACTTTAGAGTTAAACTACTATGATGATACTTTTATTACATGATGGATGTGCATAAATTAAATGTAACCGAGAGGCTACAAGAAGCTTTAGAATTACAAGAAACTTTAGGCTGCATTCATCGAAATTATGTCGACTGTGAACTGACATGAAAAGTGATACTTGGGATCTAATTCCTTCCATTTGGCATCTCAATCTTCATACTTGTTTTTTTCTAAAGTATGAGCAATAGTTCCTTGGGTTATTAACACGCCAAAGTTCACATTTAGAGTAATAAATAGATTAAGATAAAATGTTTATAAGCAATTCAAGATGATGGACTCGACCTGTGTTATTCCAAGTTTGCTAGCCATCAAAGACGCGACCAAGTTTCCATCACTATGGTTCCCAATGATGAGGTCCGGTTTGCATTCCATGTGTTCAAGAATATTAACAGTAGCATCCTAGTGATGGAAAAAGAAAAGGGAAAAGACTAGAATAAGAAACTGTTTTGAAAAAGAAACTGACAAAACAGTCTAGATAAAAGCAAATGCCTGGGAAAATCTCTCAAGGTAAGGCTAGGTGCAAGAAACTTATATTTAAGGTTGGAGTATCTTTGATAATATAGCTCTTGCTCATGAATTCGCTCTTAGTCTCAATAAAAGAGTAAAAAGGATGCAATTTGATGGTTAAAATGGATATGGAAAAAGCTTGTGGTAGCCTTGAATGGAGATTTTTATGGATATGTTTGGCCTTTGGTTTTTCTTTAATACACTGATGACATTGTCATCTTCCTTAATCAATCCAATAAATCCTTCAAGGGTTTATCTGAAGTGTTGAGTAAGTGGAAGGAAAAAATGCTCTTGTTTGTAGGAAACATTATTCTGGATGAAACTGGTTTTTTAGGGATAATTTGTTTCCTTTTACCTATCTTGGTGTACCTATTCTCCTTAAAAGGAACAATGGGGGAAAATTAGTCTTGATTAAGCATGCCAATTCATTTGCTCTCGGTTCTGAATTTGCTCTCAGACTTTTTTTCTTTGGGGAGATAGAGAAGGTGAAGTAAAGAAAAAATGTGTTGCTTGGGGAAAAGTATGTCAGCCTATTGATTAGAGAGGATTGGGTGTGAGGGAAAAGAGAGCATTACACATAAAGTCAACATGAAATTTTATATAAGGGAGCTTGACGCTCGTTATGGCCCGTCCTTTTCAGATCCAAACACCCGAATCCTTCAAAGAAGTAGCAATCAAATATTGATGGCTGTAAAAGTTGATATGGTTGCCAAGAAGGTTTGAAACTTAAGAGGTCATGCCTTCATCTGAGCGGAATTTGGTTAAAGGGAATTCAGGGGCTGTGTGTGGATAGGTCTAATCCTCCTGATGCTGTATGGGGTGGTAGATATTAGAAAGAGCTGATTCAGCAAATTTAAGATGTAAATAAGTCTGTTTTAAAAACTTAATATGAGTTTTTGAATGAGATAAGTTGGTTTTTCATCAAGTGTTTTTAGCCGAAACTTGCTGTAACAAGGCTATAGAAGAAAATTTTCAGGGCAGCACAACACTTGAATTCATCATGCGAGTAACACTAATGGCTATAAGCAAACAAACAAAGTGAAAAGCTTATAGGCTAATTAGTAGCATGAAGATTCCCCCAACTTTTGGTGAAATTGACAGCTAGATCCAAACAAGTCAGTTCAGCTCTTCTACACGTACATGTCATTTGGATCATCATAGTCCTTCTCCACCTAATCTGGAAGTTTGATGCCCCAAGTTTAAGAATCCCTCTTTTCCCCTATGTAAGGTTATGGATTGAATTCCAATAGTGTTAGAATAGATAGATTACTAAAGTCTACAAAAGAAGACGTCCTTGAAAATAAAGACATGTTACAATGCCGCTACATATGCAACCCCACGAGTAGATTCATAGAAATCTTAACATCATATATGAAACAAAAATGAAGTCTTAAGACCAGAGAGAACAAACAAAAATTAAAGGAAAATCTTACCTGAGATTCCAAAGAAATAGTAGCAACAAGGGCCAGCAGGGCACTTGGGCTGCAAATGCTAAGTCTAGAAATGCTATATATGTTGAATGGAGCTTACAGGTTTTGGCAGATATGATGAAACCCGGAGTTGCTTCTTCCCACTTCTGCACAAGTGTTTCCATGTTCACTAAACGCTACCCCATAAGAAACTTCGGTGTCTATTCATTCCGTTCTGGTTCAAAAATGAAACCAAGTATAAACTCGAACTAAAGGAATGGACAAGAAAGTAATTTTTCTAACATTGGTATTCTTTGTGGATCACCAAAGCAAAGAAGTACTCTACAGATTATTAAAATCTATGAAAGAAGTACTCCGTCTAAGGAAATAAAGAACTATTAGTACTCTACAGGAAAAAACCAGATAGTGAAGAATTAACCACCTTACTTAAAAGTAAACCACCATTTGAGCAATAATATTCTTGACAATCAATGCGGTTGTCCTCTTTCTCAACTAACATGTGCAATATTGGCAATACACATGCAACCTGAGTTGATTAAGGGAATTTGAACATCAAATAGGAACCAAATGACCACCTTTATTTCATTGGCAAAGACTAAATTAGGTCTTAAACATCATATTTCATTGCAAAGTATAAATTAGTATAAACATATATGCTCCATCATACAGAAAGTTTATGGGTCTTAAACTTTGTAATATAGCCATCTGATAATTTTTTATCTTCAGCTTTTTTATCAGCTCTGGTTTAAATGCAGTGTGTATCGATTGCAACATTGCACACCTGTCAACAAACAACATCCAGGCAAGGGTCTCATCATCATACTTCTCGACCACCTTTTCATTAAAGTCCTCTGCTACCTGGTATTCCTTCTTCCCATGATGGATAGGACCGAGTGATACCACTATTGGCTCAAAGTACTTTTTGAAATTTTTGTGTCCACGCAGCAAGGCCGGAACCTTTTGTATTTTTGGCGTAGTCTTCTCAACTGAATTTTGGGTAATATTGGCCCCTGCTTCCTGTAGTTTCTCGAGATTTTCTTTCCTCATCTTGGACGTGGAACTCACTTCCTCTTCAATTTCAATGATCTGCCCTCGTTTGCTTGTTTCACCAGCTTCTTCTATGACAAAACTAACATTCCTGGAGAGTGACTTCTTCTCTAATAAATTTATATGGCAATTAAAGTGTTGTAAGACTCACTTTACTTTATGTATCTATACGTCTCCACCTGATCTGGAATTAAATAAGGGAATTAAATTCTACAAGCAATGGCAAACAAAAGGCAGTCTTTGAATCATCGTACGTCTCCACCTGATCTTTTCATAAACTTAAGTATAAAGCAATCCAAATAATCATCCTAGAAAATAACAGACAGATTATTAAAATCTACAGAACGAGTCCGCCATAGTGTCCCTAAACCAACTTTTATGTGCTTGGCGACAATTTCTAGTATAGATCTATGACACAGAGCACACAATCTTATATTTTTTTTTTTCTTCTTTTTGTTTTTTGAAAAATTCTATTATGTACAGAGAGCACACGATCTTATATGGTGTAAAAAATTTCATATAGAATTATTCTTTCCCAAAAACACACCTAAATGATATCCCAACCAAAACACAGTACGAACCAGGGTGACTTACTTGGGTTATCATTAAGTCAATTGCTGTTGAGGACTGTTTGGAACATTGGCTTCATCCATTTTTCTTTTTCTATTTGCTCTTGTTTCAATCTTGTATACCACCTTGGCTCTAAAACTTGTATAAAAAGGCAACGGAGCATTGTGATAAAGAGCACCGACACAAAATTGGACTTGCAAGTTGTCCAAAACCTTTTGCTCAAAAGATTGTAAATTGGAGTACCCCAACCATATATTATATCCAATTAGTCCCTCATTGCTGCGACCACGACAAACCAATTGTACCCCTTTAACACCGCATAAATGATTTGAGCCCTTACTGTTAATCTTAACATCATGAGGAATTGTGGGCTGGGGACGAGCATCTTTGAAAAAGTGTACGACATACAATACAATTCCACTAATATCCTCCAAATAGTGTGGACCCTCAATATCTATTGCCCATTCTTCTGTTCCCCTCCGTCGGGCATCATCATCAGGCCCCTTCTCCATCTCATTATCTAAAAACTCATGAACATATTTGAACCAGTTTGGAATCTCATGATTTTCCCGAAACAAAGCAGCGTCGTAATCATAGAGTCCCTGTTAAATGTCAAATATCATCATCATCATCAATTTAATTTTGAGTCAAGCATACTATTAAAAATGAGATCACACATACATACATACCTTCCACAATAAAGGATTTTCCACTTTATCATTCCATATATTCTCACTCATTTTGTCGCAGCCATTCAATTGAATGGAATATAGCGATCTGATGTGGCTTCCATTGAATTCCAATATTTTTGATACTTCCGAAAATCTTTCTAGTGACTTGCATCGACTAACATTTACTTCTATTATATTTGGAGGAAGCTCTGCTATTTCTTCGAGTTTATGACAATTTCTCAAGATAAGACTAGTTAGTGTAACAAATCCTTTGATGCTCGTGGGAAGGCTAACAATATCAGTCTCCGATAAAACTAACAAACCCAAGCTGGTCGAGGAATTAAACATGGTAAAGAAACAATATAGTGGAAAGAAATTTGATTCTGAATGGGAACAACTAATTTGAAGATTCGATACTTGTAATGCAGTGCTTGAATTTGATATGTTGCCTTCCATTGTTGTAGAATCATTTGGCAGATCAAGGGATTGTCCATCATCCCTCATCATCTTCTTTACAAAATTTGTAACTCCCTCAAAATAAATATAGCGTAAATATTGCAACTGGATCAAAACAATTGGGAGACGCATAAGGTTTTTGCAATCACCTAGATATAAATTCCGAAGTCCAACAATGTTCCCAATGGATAAAGGTAGTTCTTCTACTGCAGTGCCATATAGATCCAATGTATGTAAAGCTTCTATTTTACACTCGATTTCAGGAAGATCACGAAGGCTTGAGCAACCATGAAGATTAAGCTCACGTAAAGATCTCAACTTAAGGCTTCTTGGAAGAATTTGGAGTTTAGAGCATCCATAAAAACTCACATCAGAAAGCTTTTCTAGGGATCCAACGGAATCATGCACCTTAACTACATTGTTACAATACACGACAGCCAATTCCTTCAAATTAGGGGTGCTTGAAAGATCTGGAATTTCTATTAAGTAACTACAAGACCGGAAAGCCATGGTCGTCAAATTCTGTAAAAGAAAAGAAAATAATGTTGAATGGAGTTTACTAAATAGCTTAAAGAACAAAAAAAATTATTGATGAATATAATTGTACATACCTTGGGCTTGAATCTATCCCCTAATTCCTTGATGATGCTATCATGCATTCTAAACACAACGAGATTCTTCCCTTGAAAATTATGTGGCAAATATGGTGAAGGATAGTTATACCAATCAAGGACTCTTAACGTGTCAGAGAGATAATTGGGTGTACAAGAAAAACGTGCATTACGATTTATAAAGACTCTCAGTCTTTTCATATGTCGAAATGCTTTTGGATGCAAGCTTATCTCCTCATCGTCTTCAGGTAAATCTATTACTATGCCTTCAATTTCGTTTGGCCCCTAAAATAAGAGAATGCATATGTAAAAATGTTAGCAAAATTAGTGCATATATAAAGTCGTTCATAAGTTACATGAATTTGCTAAAGTTAATAATTTTCACAAAAAATACTAATCTCACGTTATCTTGACATGCTATTTTCCAATACTAAATATTCACATGTTAAAATATAAAAGACTGTCTTTTGTTTCCCAACTTACGTAAATGGGTACTCTTTTAACCTTTCATAAAACAAACGCTAGCTACAAGAGACGGTAGACACCACATTAGAAAATATTCTGGTATTTGAAACGAAAAAGTTGGACATTTACATATGGCACTTAATTTAGTGATTCATCTTAATAAATAAACGAATTCTATTTATAACTACAAATTCATTCCTGATAATTTAAAGGAGTTTTTCCACTAGGACAGGTATTAATTCATAAGTAAATATTTTTCAATACATTTCTCTTTATAGAAAGGAAGTAAATGTAAAATCTAAGAATTTCTTTGTGACTCTTACCGTATCTTCTTCCAACACTTCACGAACATCATCGTGAAACCACAATCTGCCACGTTTGCTAGGATCTTTGGATGATTTTTCTCGTTCAATTTCTCGACCCATATCTTGTAGCAAGTCATGCATCCAAACGTATTTATCATTACCCGGTATAATAGTAATAAGACACTTGTCTATAAGCCTCTGGATACCATGAGCTGGAAAATATTTGCAACTGTCAAATATTTCCATGACCTTAGCCAAAGGTTTTCCTTTGAAGAAAAATGCAATATCAAGGAACATGTCTTTCTCACTATCTTCCAAGCTATCATAACTTATTTGAAGTATTCTCTGAATATTTCGATTGGGGATGTTTTTATATCTATCCAATGCACTTCTCCAATGATCTATAGTTTGACCTTTTAGATCTGAACCTAGCACTGTTAAAGCTAGTGGAAGACCTTGAGCATATACTGTTACTTGTTTGGATAGATCAATATAATCCTTCAGTGGTTCTTTTTCATCGAAAGCATGCAAGCTAAAGAGTTGAAGAGCTTCATTGTCATCCAAAGTCATCACCTCGTATTTTGAATCAACTTCATAGTTATCTAGTAAATGTTGATCTCTTGTTGTTATGATGACTCTACTTCCTGAACCAAACCAAGCACGATCTCCAGCTAACTTTTCTAGTTGGACCAAGTCATCCACATCATCAAGAATTAGTAGAATCCTTTTAGATTGAAGTCTATGCCCAATAACACCAATTCCTCTATCAACATCATTAATATCCAATTTTGTTCCTAAGATATCCGAAAGAAGTGTATTTTGTAGCTGAATCAGACCTCCCACTTGTTTTGAAGTTTCTCTAATATTTCTCAAGAAACAGCTTCTTTCAAATTGAGAAGAAATCTGATTATAAATATCGTTTGCAATAGTTGTCTTACCAATTCCACCGGTTCCGAATATCCCTAACACGTGTATAATATCATTCCTTTCGATACTTATAAGTTGATAAATGTCTCGTATACGAGATTCTATCCCAATTGGATGCTTGGCAACGCTTAAAGGCATTCGCTTTACTATTTTTTGGTTCACCCACATAATGATTTTTTGGATAAATTCTGATTCATCATCCCTATCAATAATAAAAAAAAAAAAAAAAAATTAAAGAGTCAGCCATTTCACACTAGGTAGATGACATATATTCAATGAGCAGTACTACTTTGCTGCCTGAGCAGCATCCCTCAAAGTGACCGCTAGTCACTTTTTTTCACATTTTCTTAATAGATTTAAATATTTTTAAAAAATTAAAAAAAAATACACCAATAGACTTAAAATAACTTTCTTAATCATTAAATAAAAAAATTAAAAAAAGTTGACCAGCGGTCACTTTAAGCAGTCAAATGCATGGGTCAGGGGAGGCATACAAGCTTTTCCCATATTCAATACGATTGAGTTAAAAAGAGTAATTTATTATGATATCAAAGAGTAGCCGGCCCGCTTTCTCCTTAATTCCAATGTTTCAATATTAATATATTATATTGTGCATTTGTCGTGATCACCTTGTTCCGTTGTTGACTTACATGATTTTCATTCTAATTTTGTATGTATTTATAACAAACTTTTTAACTAAAATTTTTCCCATTAATCTGAAATGTATAATTTAAAAGTATTTGTGAGTGTTTATATTTAGAAACAAATTGAAACTAAAAACCACTACTTATATTTTAAAGCTGTTTTTTATTTTATTATTATTATTTCTTGTCATCAGTCCAAATCTTATTCTTTATATATATGACCCAAATAATAAACAATTCCCACCCTTTCCTTAGTTATTCTTTATATATATGACCCAAATCTTGTCATCAGTTCATCACCTTGTATTGATGGACGAAATTCCATATATATTCCTCTATTCCTTAGCTTTTGGTTGCAATTAATCAAAAGACGTTACAAAGGGCAAAAAAGAAGAAAATCTATATATATATTTTTATCTGTTTCATGTTCTTCTATTTCTTCAATAAACTTTATGTAAAACTAATGTGGTAGTGGTAGTTGATACTAAATCCTTGTATCAGAAAGGATTTCTAAATTAATTTTACTATGTTTTGCATAAAAAGTTCAATTCCAAAAATAATCATAAACACAAAATATTCAGAATAATCCCATAATAAGAAAGGATTTCTACAATCTGACCATGTTTTGCATATAATTATTCAATGCAAAAAATAATCCCAAATATCAAATAGTTTTCTCTTTGTATGGTATTTTATCTTCACCCATTCCCCCATTTCTGATCCAGGATTTGTCTGATCAATTTTACCCATAAATATCCCAAATATATATAGCATCATATACTCATACACATGATGACAAAGTACATGAAGGCAAAGCTTACCGGAAGTTCGCTAATGGTAAACCAGACAAATCGGCTACTGTTTTCAAAGCTTCCTTCCATATCAGCATCTTTGCATTATCCTTGAGCTTATCTCCAAGTTTATTAAAGGATTCCCCAAAAATCCCACTTTGATGCCGTACTTCTGATGGATCCACATGGTAAAAAATTGGTAGAAGAATTTGTTGCATTCTTTCCTTGCAATCAAGAATCTTCAATAGCTCGTCTAAGCACCATCTAGATTCTGCATAGTTTTTAGATAATACAATGATCGAAATCTGTGACTCTTCAATAGCTTTGAAAAGTGCCGGTGAAATTTCCTCTCCTCTTTCAAGATTGTTGTCTATATAAGTCTTGATTCCACTTTGACGCAAAGCATGATTTAGATGAGAAATAAAATTATAGCGAACATCTTCACCTCTAAAGTTCAAGAATACATCATAATTCCATAGAGAGATAGAAGGAGATGAGGAGGAGGAAGAAGCTCCAAATTGAAAGGCCGTAGAAGAAGTCATGCTCTCAAACTCTCAGTATCCGCGATTACTAGTATTTACCAAGGGGTCCAATTATAGAATATAGATCAGTAGTGTAATGGCAAATAAATAATGATAGAGAAGTGGGTGGAAACTTGTCGGCAACTTCTTGGCAGTAACGTCGACCACATGCATTGAACATTATAATATCTAGCAATACTCATCAGCGCATGTGCATATAGTCAAAAAAAGTAGGCGAGTGGGTCAGACATGAAAGATAGAATCAACCTTCTTGGCAACGTCTTTAAAGTTCAAATTTCTTGGCAACAAGTTTCAGTTAATTGGGAGTTGATGTTTGGGCCGTCCATTTATGAAACTGCACCCGAGTAGTACAGATCGATAATCTAAGGGTCAAGAATGAAGTTTAAAGTCCATTATTTGGAAATCAATTTATGAGTGCTATGACTTTGACTGTATCCGTTAACAGAAATAAAACATAAGTGACATCGTGACTAGAGATGCATGAGATATATAGTATATACATAACTATGATATACAGAATGAAACATGATGGTATATGGCCTACTTGCAAATATAAGAACATGCATCGTACGTGAACATTGCTTCCAAAGAGCTATTTTTAATAATATATATATAACTAGCAAACGTATGATAATCTTAATTAATGATCAAATTACTTATCTTGTAGCGCTAATTCAATTTTTTCGAGACGCAACTGATTTCTTTTCCTGGGCTTGGCCACTGTATTGATGAAGGTTTATAGTTTTTTCAAATAACACACGGAAGGGAAGATATTTATAGAAAGATTTGGGAGATGGTGCAAACGATCGGTTCGAGTTGGGCTTGGTTAATATATGTAGAGCGATTGGACTCGGTGGTGATCATTCAAGAAGAGAGTTTGAATTTAAAAACATGATCTAATAGTTCATTCAATGTAGGATTTGCAGTGACTGAGTCTGTGTAGGAGACTTCAGTCAATGATTATTTTAAATTAAAATGAATTTCTAATAGCTAATTTTTAAATTCTAAAAGGAGTCTAACTCATTTAATAAATAATAAATAGAATTTAACTTAATTATTGAGCTTAATTAAAATTCTTAATCAACCTCAATAATTTATCGCTCGTGGGTTTATTCAATATAGCCCAATAAATATAATTTAGACTCAATAAAAATTATAAATATTCTAACTTTAGAATTATTGAACTAGATCGTTACACTTTATTAGGTTTATTTTTTTCTTTATAATAATATTTTAAATATATTATATTTAAATTTTAAATTCACATAATATCTATCATTACTCATCACGTGCATATGATAGAAAAGTTAGAATGAAATTTCTTTGTCACCAACCTTGCGGATGTTATATCTTTCTCTCGATTTAATTTCACGACAAATGTCTCCGAAGTGGGTCACCTTTCTTTCACGTGAACCTGCTCCTTGACTTTCCGTAAAAGCCTCTCCGTTTTATCTGCTGTTTGTCTAAAGCCAACTTCTTTCACGTGACGAAATGAGAGCTAGCCGAACTTCCACTTCTCTTTTATTTCTTTTTTAGTCCGTAGTGCTCCCTTTCCTTAGTGGTTTTTCTTCCCAACTGAAGTCAACTTTTCTTTCACTTTTCGTTCCACTATGTTTATTTTTCTTTCGGCTCCACTCCCCGTAAATCACTCTCCTCCAGCCAAAATGTGTCCTGTTGTCCACGAGAAGAAGAAACCACTTTTCGCCGAACCTTTATTTTTTTTCCGCGTGGCTTTCTTGTCGACTACATGTGAAGTGCATGCGGCTTATATGTCTTCTTTTCTCCTTTCGACTCTTCACTTTTAATTTCCACATCACTCGACAATTCTTTTACATTCAAAGTCCTCAACATTTTATCTTTTTTTTTTTCAGTACTTTGAAAGACTCGTAAAGCATGCACTTTTGGTCAGAGCTGGATCTCGTGAATTTTATTTATGCTGCAAAATAAAGAAATAAAAATACATTTGAAATAAATTAAAAAGAAAATAGATTATTAAAAATCTATTATATATGTGAGGAAATATTGTCCAATTAAATCATAGTTATAAAATTAAGCATAAACATGATATTAATCAATTAAAAATCACAACTCGAATTTATGCTTATTAACTATTTTTCCATCTAAAACCAATTATAATGTCACGAATCAGTTGAAATACATTGGTTTTAAATAGCTAAAATATGCAATTTTTCAGCTCAAACACACCCCCCAACTAGCTTTTTGCTAACCCTTGAGCAAAATAGTGAAAATTAATTGAGATGAACATTGCATAAAGTTTGAAATTCAAACGAAAACAATCAAGCATAATTATGAATTCTCACAAAAAATCGATTCATGACTACTCAACAAAAGGAGTTGTATCCACAAGAAAAGTCTCAACAATTGTTCACATAGAATTGGGGCAAATGTCTTAGAACTCGGATATGTGTGTGTGGCTAAACCTCTGTGTGTTCCTCATTAATAAGCATGATTTATCAAAGGATTTTTCAACCTTAAGATTAATCATTATTGATTCTAACTACCTCAAAGCCTAAGGGACTAGCAGTTTTCACCCAACTCTGTTTAAAGGTTGAACACTAACCCCCAAAGTTTTGGTAACTGTTTCTAGCCCTTTATTTTAGGAAAACTTAAATGCTTTCATATTTTTTTTTTCTTTTTTTTTTTTTTTTTTTTTTTTTTTTTTTTATTATGGCTCGGTAGTCCTGAGTTTACTTCTCCTATTTTAAATCAATGAACATTAGTGAGGAACACTACGAGTGTAAGCATGTGCAAAATGTTCTTTCAAAACTTGCCCTTCATTCTATATAAATCATACTAATTCTCATTTCTGTAAATATCGCCTCCCGGTGTTTCAAGTCACTCTTCAACAAAATGTGATGCATCATAAGTCATGCTCTATGCTTAGGGTTGAAAATAAATCTTCACAAAATAATTCCGCTCAACTACTCCACCAAGATCCTCAAATCTCACAAAAATGCCAGGAGTGTGTGTTAATCATTTATGTTTGAATGCACCTCACAACATTTTTTTTTTTTTTTGTACTAACACATCTTCAACAGAAAACCCTCCCCCCAACTAAATGTGACATTGTCCTCAATGTTCAGTAAATAAATGTTCAACGACATATGCTATGCAGGCATGAATTGAAACAAGATAAACACTGCAGAACCTGCTCCTTATATATATATATTTTTTGTTTTGAGGTTCAACGACATATGTAGTAGTTTAATTAGCTTAAGTTTTGCACCCAACGTTCAATATATATATATTTTTTGTTTTGCTCAATCGTTCAATATAATATAATATATATATATACTTAATTATATAATATGGCTGATGTTGGATGTTGAATTTATGTAGCAAATAGCACAAAAAACAGAGAAATTACGATTAATTATATGCATTATCTACATAAATAGAAAGGTAAATGGATTCTATGTTCTTTTAAACAACATTATTGACACGCCCAAAAAGATGTTGGAGCAGGTCCACTTACAATGATATACTTTTGTCTTGTGACTTCCAATAATGCTCTTTTAACGTGATCGATCCAGATTCCATTCGGTCCGGCCAAAAGCAAATTAGTGAATTTTACAATGATAAAGACTTTTGTGACTTCCAATAATGCTCTTTTAACGTGATCGATTCGGTCCGGCCGAAAGCAAATTAGTGGTCGGAAAAAGGCTGTTGATTAATTAAGAAGAATCAATGGTCTAAAGTTCACACTGTGTTTGTGGGGTCAAGTTTACTTACTAAGCAAATAGCAAAACACGTCATGATTAACAACCAGCTTTAAAATATTTGAGTTGCAAATAATTCATAAAAAATACTTTAATTACAAAAGAATTATACATAAGTTATAAATCAACAAACTGATATGACTTGATACAATACGTAACATTGTAAATGACTTTTTGGGTTATCTAGCATTAATTCAATTGTTGTTAAGTACTTTTTGCAGATTGGTTTAATCCATTATTATTCTCTTTTTATTTGCTGATCTTCTTTTATTAATCTTGTAATATAATACTTTGGCTCCGAAACTTTTATAAAACTGTACCCACGAATGATCGGTATCTTTGGGATAAAATTGAACTCTCAAATTGTCCAAAACCTTCCACTCCCAATTGCATTCATATCATTATTAACCAAGTCTATGCCTTCAAAAATACTGCATACATCATCTAAGCCATTACTTAATTGTTATCTCAGCGTCCAACGGCATATAACACAATTCCACTAATCTCCTCTAAATAGTCTGCCCTTCAATACCTACAACCACTCATTTTATAAAAGGTTCTGTGGGTGGGTGATGTATTCCAACACTGCTTTATAAAAGGTTCTGTGGGTGGGTGATGTATTCCAACACATCTGCTGTTATGTTTTTCAAAAGCGTCTGCTTTATAAAAGATTCTGTTGGTGATTCATTCCAAGACATGTGCTTTTTTTCTTTACAAAAGATGCTGTGTATGATTTATTCTAATGGAAGGTGTTATAGGCACCGTTGGTGGTTCCCGTCACCGTTAGGTAAAAAAAAAATTTTATTTTTATTTTTTTAAATTATTTTTTAATACTTTTTAAATATTTTTAAAAAATATAAAAAATTTATAATTATATTAAAAAAATTTTTCTTAATTATTAAGAAAAATGAAAAAAAATAAAATAAAATTAGCCAGCGGTGGCCCCCAACGGGAGCCACCAACGGTGGCCTTAGTATTTTCCTATTCCAATTAGTTTTCTTTGAAAGGAAGTCGCTCATTTTTCTTTTACTAACTAATATGACCAAGTTGTTCCATGATGATTTCTTCAATGGCTTTCCATGATAGCTCTTTCTCCATTAGCTTGTATTCTTTTGTCTTTTTTAATCATTTTGGTCGGTATTGGACATGGGAAATGCTTGGGCCACCTATAAGTGGTCCGAGACATTTTCTCGATATTGTTTTTAATTATTTTTTATTTAATAATTAAAAAAGTGTTTTTAATGATGTTATATTTTTTTAGGTGGCGTTATATTTTCTGGAAATTGGATTCCAGACTGGTTTAGCCTTTGCAAAGAGACCTCAAACAATATTTCATTTGTAATTGGCATTAATGGAATCTTGTGTTCGAATGAAATTAGAGGAATCGCCATATGTGTGGTTATTGGACCTTTACCCGCGCGCTATCTCCTCATATACAACACCTGATATTGGTTATGGTGTTGAAATCATTAGTGATGCCTAATGGTGTTGTATTTCAAAGAGTTATTGCTTTAAGACACTCAAATCATGATCATGTATACTCAAAATCTATGTTCTTTTAAAACTTGCAAAATCCATTTGATACACAAGCATGAAGAGAATGCAGAGGATCACCATCAAGATGTGCTCCTTGACAATGTTGATGTTCATTTGAATGTATCCGATGAAGGAATTGAAAACTCAATAGAATTAATTTTTAAAAGATAAATCAAATTGGTATCCACAACAGAAGAGGCCAGCCTCAGTTGAATCACATGTAATCTAAAACCCGTTGGCTTTTCTTCACTAATGGTCTCATCTATTGCTCATTGTATATAAGATTTGCTTAATTTTGGAGTTTTTATTTGTAGTGAATTTGTAAACGCAAAGTTACAATGGTCTATTCATATATGACTATAATTTTATAAATACATCACATCACATGATGAATATAGAGTGAAAGTTTTTTTAAAAATTTGTTTATACATTGTTTTTATACTCTTAAATATATATTTTTTTAAAATGCTTGGCAGGAAGGGAAGTTGTGGATGAACGTTTAATGTTATGTAATTTTGATGATTAACTTGTTGGATTATATTTCCGGTATATCTAGAAAGGATTGAAGTTTTTTGTTCTTGATTTAGCTCAGTTGTAGACGTAAAGGAATAATTGATACTTGAACAATTTCTTTGTTCTTGATTTATAATGTGTATATATATATAGTGTTGTCGTGAATCCTAGTGGAATGGAGACGTGTATGGCATGGAGTTTATAAATTAACTATACCTTGGGTCTCACGAGTTTAGAACAAATGGGTCTGGGCCTTGGAGTAATCGGGTGTGGTTTATTTCAAATATTGGGGCCTAAGTCTTAGGCAGTGTATGGTATTAACAAATGGGCTTATAAAATAATTCATGAGCCAATTATCAAATAAATAGATTATAGTAAGTCTATAAAAGAGTAAATGGTTTTTTCCTCGTAATCAACCCTAATAAAATTTCATAATCCACCAAAAAAAACTATTGGGCCTATGTGCCTAGTTAAAATTCATACCCAACCTTAATAAGTTATAGCTAGTAGACTTGTCCAAAATGGCCCATCAAATGTAATCCGCGGCTCATTGCCTCCATAACTGTTAGACTAAAATTCTCGTACAATGCTGGATGCACAAAAGCTTCTTTTGTATCAGCAAAACTACGGTATATCTCTCCATAAAGTTCGTATTTCTCTATCAAGGCATTCAACTTTTTTATTTCTGCAGTTTCTTCTCAGTCCTTTGATTTGGATGGACTGAAAAATCCTGCTACAACAACAAGATTTTACCAAATTTCTTAGCTTCTTGTTCTTTCCATATCACTTTGTTATTCCAGTAATGTTTTTCACTGTATCAAGTTGTGCCATTGAGAAGATGATTGGTTTATTCTTGTCTGCCAAATATCCTCTGTTACAACTTACAGGCACACATCCAGCTTTAGAGTTAAACTACTATAATGATACTTTTAGTACATGATGGATGTGCATAAATTAAATGTAACCGAGAGGCTACAAGAAGCTTTAGACTGACGTGCACATTTTTTCCGTCCTAACTGTATAGTAGTTCTTCAATGGCCGGGTGGAAAGAAGTTAGCCGCCTCTGTGTCTCCGTGTATGGGAAGTAGACAGATTGATCAACCCCAGGGGCAGCAACGTTGAACTTTGGATCAAAGAGATTGGTAATGAGACTACTCGATAAAGTCCAGGCATGGTAAATGCTGTACATGCTTCATACTGTAGAAGTCCACCTTCCGACAATTTCTTGATATGTGCTTTTTATGATGAAATCGGCTGCATTCACCGAAATATGTCGACTGTGAACTGACATGAAAAGTGATACTTGGGGTCTAATTCCTTACATTTAGCATCTGAATCTTCATACTTGTTTTTTTTTCTAAAGTATGGGCAATAGTTCCCTGGGTTATTAACACGCCAAAGTTCACATTTAGAGTAACAAATAGATTAAAATAAAATGTTTATAAGCAATTCAAGATGATGGATTAGACCTGTGTTATTCCAAGTTTCCATCACTATAGTTCCCAATGATGAGGTCCGGTTTGCATTCCATGTGTTCAAGAATCTTAACAGTAGCATCCTAGTGATGGGAGAAGAAAGGGAAAAGACTAGAATAAGAAAACTGTTTTGAAAAAGAAACTGACAAAAAATGCTAGAGGATGGCTAATGCCTAGGCAAATATCTCAAGCTAAGGGCAGATATCAAAATGGGAAACCCAATGGCGTACAATCCCATTCTCTGTTCTAAATGGGACTCTGAGTATGTGACAGTGCTTAGTGTTGGCAATAGGCTCCAACTCCTGGTTGCACTTGGTCCCCCTACTATTAGGTATAAGTCTTGTTACTGTAAAATGAAATTAAGGAGTTAAATGCATAACTAATCCTGATCCTTTCTAACCTTATACTGCTTAAGAATTATTTCTTAAAATCCTTTGTTAATAGCTCACCAAAAGAATTAATGATGCTTGAATGCATTATTTACCTGGCCGCCATTATCAGGCAATCCAAGGACATCTAACTGCCCAAAGTAGCCATGAGGGGAGATGATTACAATGCAGAATATGTCGGGAAGCCTACTGAAGAGCAACTCCAACTTTGTGGGTTCTGGTGCTTGGAGTACCTCAGAAAGCATCCTAACATTCTCCTAAAATTTCTGCAGTGTTCGCCCACCCTCTCTCAAAACCCCACTCCTTAAACCTACAAGAAGGCAAAATACAGAAAAAGCGCGTATTATCCAATATCCACCTATCATGGAATTTGTGTCAAAACAAGTTTTACTTTCAATGAGGGTGGTAAACATAAAATAATGGTCACCTCTGCTCAAAATTAAGAAATGGTATCTCTCTGGGGATTGCAGAGACAAATACAATCAGGGCACTTTGTAGCTTAGCGATTGTATCCAAGGTTGCATTCATCATAGGATCCTGCTAAATTGGAACACCATTATTTGTGTATCCAAAGTATGATACAACAAATTACTTTCTTCTATTCTCCGTGTGCCTATCCAAAGTATGAGCTGCGTTTATACCTCTGCTTTATAATATAGAGCTTGTAAGTGCTTGAGTAGTGGCTTTGCACTCTCACGATTCCCATGCAGCCTTGACGTCATGAACTTCGAGATGAAGCTAACACCATTTCTGATAGAAGAACTAAGGGTCATGCGAGGAGTGGATAAGTCAAGGACTCCAAAATCTATCTACAAGGCACATCACATCTCATATAGAATTTTTTTTTTTTTTTAATCTAATAGATCAAGTACCAAGTTCATGAGAATGAAAAAACTCTAAGCCTACACACACATTTTTTGTTAAAAATACATAAATCTCAGGGTTATACATATCCATGTTTTCAAGAAAACTATGTAATTTCAAGTAGTTGCAAAATTTTGTTCCCAGTGGTTTTCTCGCTCTGCATTTTATATGCTAGTTTTTCATGTCAGTTTCTCCCCTAAGTCACACTTAATTACCAGTTTTCATCGAAGATCACTTCTTTGAATCTCAAGTATTCTGAAGCAGTGATAGCGTCTCCTGAAAAGTCCTTAGAGTTCACCTTAACAAATTTCCAGAATCCAGGATTTGGTCTATGGCAAGAGCAACATATGGTGGAACAACTGCTGCCTCCTGCACAGTATTTTGAAGATGGAAAAGAGTTAGTCCCTCCTACATAATTGTGCATACGCATCAAAGAGTTACCAAATGAGCACCTGGGTGGAACACATGATGTAACCAAGTAGGCTCTCCAAAACCTCTCTTGAGTCTCCCTTGTCTTCTATTAATTTATTTAATTCCTCCAGTAAGTTCTGGGATTTCATTACCCTTTTGCCTGTTGCAACAAACCTTTTCTTATCAAAAATAATAAATGGAATGTTAATTTTTGCGTGTAAAAATTACTTTTATGGAGAAAAGTAATCCAAATATTACCTAAAAAATCATCTTTTTATAAGAAAGTTGCCCTGCCTCAATGCATCCGGCATGCTATCATCATGGCCCTGCATCAATGTATCCAACATACTATCATCATGGCCCTGCTTCAATGCATCCGACATACTATCTGCAATTAAATATGATTAGTTGTCACTTGAGAACTTGCTTAGAAGAAATAAGCACAATATAAAAAATTATCAGATGCAAACACCTATATCATATAGGTTCGTCTACTTGACTTCCAAGCTCTGTTAACATTAGTGGAGACCCATAGCATAACGTACTATATGTTTAATGAGTTCCACATAATCGTTAATCCATTTCTCTTTTGAAGACATGCCAACTATAGTTGAAGAGCTTGGTTGCACTCCAATCCCTTCACGTCATACATTAAATCAATGTCACAAGTAATTAATAAAAGTTGACCTCTTGTTATTACGATGATTATACTTTTAAACCTGAACCAATCATAAAGAACTGTTTTGGGGCAAGTGAACCACATCATCAAGAATTAGACTAGCTAAGAATCAAACTTCTATGATATCCTTGGATCTCTCATAAAGAATTAGACCAGCCTCTCCATTAAAATGAAGGTTCTCCAAATTTTCAATAATAATAAAAAAAAAGCTTCAAACTAATTCCACCAATCCCGAGCATCCCTGTCATGCGTTTATTATCTTTCCTTCCAATACTTAGATGAGCCTCTAGTCCAAATGGATACTTGAAAACGCTTAAATTTGTATTATCCACTATTCTTGACTCCACCCATTGAATTATCTCATGGATAAGCTCAGATTCTTTCCTACCAATACAAAAGAGAATGAACATTTAAAAAGATCAAAAGTTTCACATTGAAAGATACGTTAACATTAATATCTTCAAAGTAGTTAAAAAAAAACAGTGTATTAAGGTCTACTAGATCTTTTAGGTGAGTGAAGTGAGATCTTTAAGGCCAGTGAAGAGAGATAATACTAGGATACTGGTGTAGTTTTTATCATTTTCCTATAGAAAATACTATCCTGTTCTTCTGTTCACACCCCATTCTGCAGAGAAATTTGGAAACCATGAGGAATTGTGTTTGATATGGCTTTAGATTAATATGCAATTGTTAATCTCTGTTTATGCCTACTTCAGGAAAACAGGATGGCATTTGTGTTTGTAATGTTCTCTGTTTAATGCTTATAAAAAATGCTTTTCATGTTTAACTATTCACGTGAAAACAACTGATGAAACAAGCGTACACACACACACAAATATATTCATTAGGTTACAAGGATGTTTTGAAGGTACAAGTTCGCTAGAAGTATCTGTTCCCTAAATGGAACCTGGACAATTTGGCCACTTCTTTTAAGGCTGCCTTCCACCTTTGCACCTTAACATAATCCTGAAACCCGTTTTCACGTTTACTTCCTTTTTGATTCCGTACTTCCGATGGATCTACCTGGTAAAACACTGGTAGAACCATCTATTGCTTTGTTTCTTTGCACTCAAGGATCTTCAACAGCTTGCCAAGCACCATGTGGATGATGCATAATTCTTAGAGAATATAGTGATGGAAATTCTTGACTCTTCAATAGCTTTGCAAAGAGCTGGAGAAATTTCTTCTCCTCTTCTAAGCTCGTCTTCATCTATGTAAGTATTGATACCCTTCTGACACAAAGCGTTGTATAGATGAGCAGTAAAATTAGTGCGAGTATCTTCACCTCTAAAATTCAAGAATACATAGTAACTCCATCGATCAATGGAAGAAGAGGAAGGGGAAGAGGTTCCTTCAGAACACATGCAGGAAGTCATGTATGTAAGGCTGATTACTGCTCACCAGAGAAAAGTGAATATCCCCATATTAAAAAAAGAAGGTGAAGCCGCACAACTCAATCTCTAGTATAAATAAAAGAAAGAAGAAAGCAGACAAGTTGGGTCACAGGCCATAAAACAAAGATGATCAACATCTTCTTAAAGTGTCCAATGCACTGAAGGAAGGAAGCTAATTATTTATGATAAATTATGAGGTTGATTTTGGATGGTCAATTAATAAAACAGCAACAAAATACAGCTCAATAAAAATAAACTTTAACATGTCAAACATGTAGTTTGTCAGATATGAACTATACATGCAAGTCGATCAAAGTGACATGGGATTTTGACTTTACAGGGAACAAAAGTGTGAATTCTATGTTCTTCAAACAACATTATCGGCTTGCCAAAAAATGATGTTCGAGTTGGTACTTGATCAATTTGGTCTGAAGGACACAGAAAGTACTAGAATTTTGTTTTAAAGTCAGCATGACATGATTAGACAGGAAATGAGATTCCAGTTCATTCAGTGGCTACGATTGTATATGTGCTGTACAGCTAGAATTTAAAATGGATAAGGAATAAGATGGTAGGAGCACAAATGTTTCCGAGTCCCCACAAGTGTTGTTCTTTAATGTGGGGGTATTCCTGCTTCAAGTTGATTTTAGATGTGGACAGTACCTTTGGAGGCGCTTGCCTATATATCTTGGAAATATTTGGAGCCTTTGATTTGGTCGGTCAAGCTTTCTCATGGCTTGCTGGGAAATCATCAGGGAAGATTTGCTTGAAGCTGCTCATGAGTTTTTGTTGGGGTCAGAATTTTAGACTGATAAAAGGGTTATAAGATATATCTGGTGTGGAAGTTTTTTTAAGTTATATATATATATGGTGAATAGACTTGCACCTTTCTAGGTGCAAGGAACCTTTATTAAAGGTTGGAGTATCTTTGATAATATAGCTCTTGCTCATGAATTCGATCTTAGTCTCAATAAAAAAGTAAAAAGGATGCAATTTGATGGTTAAAATGGACATGGAAAAAGCTTATGGTAGACTTGAATGGAGATTTTTATGGATATTTTTGGCCTTTGGTTTTTCTTTTATTATACACTGACGACATTGTTATCTTCCTTAATCAATCCAATAAATCCTTGAAGGGTTTATCTGAAGTATTGAGTAAGTGGAAGGAAAAAATGCTTTTGTTTCTAGGAAACATATTATGCTGGCTGAAACTGGTTTTTTAGGGATAATCTGTTTCCTTTTACGTATATTGATGTACCTATTCTCATTAAAAGGAACAATGTTGGAGCTTCTGTAAGGGAAATTAAGGAATAAGCTTGCTGGTTGGAAGTCAAAGTTCTCGTCTAATGGGGGAAAATTGGTCTTGATTAAGCATGTTTTATCAAGCATGCCAATTCATTTGCTCTCGGTTCTGAATGTGCCCAAATCAGTTTTGAGGTTTGTTACCATGCTCTTCTCAGACTTTTTCTCTTTGGGGAGATAGAGAAGGTAAAGAAAAAATGGGTTGCTTGGGAAAAAGTATGTCACCCTATTGATGAGAGAGAATTGGGTGTGAGGGAGTTTAATGAAGTAAAGAGAGCATTACACATGAAGTCAGCATGAAATTTTATATATGGGAGCTCGATGCTCGTTACGGCCCGTCTTTTTCAGATCCAAACACCCGAATCCTTCAAAGAAGCAGCAGCCATCAAATATTGATGGCTTAAAAAGTTTATGTGGTTGGCAAGAAGGTTTGAAACTTAAGAGGTCATGCCTTCATCTGGGTGGAATTTGGTTAAATTACAGGACCATTTAGGATCAGATTTGGCATCTGAGATTAATGCTATACCTTATTGTCCTAGGAGGGGGGAAGATACACATGTAAAGGCTAATAAGGAGGGGTGTTTTTTTAAAAATCTAATTTCTTGGTATAGATGGGCATGGTGTCAAGTTTTACCCACCAAGATCTTTGGATATAGCGAAACTAATCAGATTGCATATTTTTTTACTATAGAAGATGCTAAAGAGAATTCTGGGCTGTGTTTTGATAGGTCTAATCTTCCTGATGCTGTATGGGGTGGTTGATATTAGAAAGAGCTGATTTTGCAAATTTAAGATGTAAATAAGTCTGTTTAAATATTTCGTTGTTCAGTATATGTTGCTGTCCAACTTAATGGGAGTTTTTGAATGAGATAAGTGGTGTTTTCTGGTTTTTCAGCTAAGTGTGTTTAGCAGAAACTTGTTGTGTGTTTAGCAGAAACTTGCTGTGTGTTTAGCAGAAACTTGCTGCAATAAGTATATAGAAGAAAATTTTCAGGGCAGGACAGAACTTAAATTCATCATGCAAGAAACAAACTAATGGCTATAATTAAATGACCAAAGTGAAAAGCTTACAAGCTAAGCATGAAGATTTCCCCACTTTTGGCAAGATTGACGGTTACCTCCAAATTGTTCAATCTTATAAATAACCAGAGAGAGAGAGAGAGAGAGATGGATGACAGTAGCAATAGTGTAGTGGTCTTAAGATTCAGCTCTTATAAACATACATGCCATTCATCCATCTCAAACAAGTCGAAGCTCTAACTCCAAATCTACCTTTGGATCATCATAGTCCTTCACCACCTTATCTGGAATAGGTCCCTTGAAAATTAAGACACGTTACATCAGTGCACATGTTGTACTGTTCCCTAAACCCAAAAGTTGAGATCAATAGAGTTGTGTTACCATAATCCCAACCAACCAACATGAGCAATACAGCCAGTACATATGCAGCTGAAGAGTAGATTCATGGCAATTTCTTAACATCATATATGAAACAAATGACAACATCTGATTTCAAATTTTCAATGGCAAATACCAAATCAAGTCTTAAAGACCAGTGAGAACAAACAAAAATTAAACGAAAAACTCACCTGTAATTCCAAAGAAACAGCAACAACAGGGGCAGGCGATTTAACAAAGATATCCCAAAGCAATGCAAATAAGCATCCTAGAAAGGCGAGATTATTAAAATCTACGAAATAATATTCTTCACAATCAATGTGGTTGTCCTCTTTCTCAATGCACATGCAACCCGAGTAGATTAAGGGAATTTTAACATCAAATAGTAACAAAATGACCACCTTTATTTCATTGGCAAAGACTAAACATATATAGTCATTATTCCAAAGTAAAAATTGGTATAAACATACGAGTTCTACTATATATAGTTACTTTTACACACTTCTTGCGCACTCTATTAATGTGATTCTCGGCCAAAACAATTATTTTATATTAAAAAAAGTAAAGCAGCCAATCACATTATTAAAGTGCACAAGGAGTACATAAAAGTGATTGCATATAGAGTTTTAGTAAACATATATGGTCCATCGTACACAAAACTTTATGGGCCTAAAACAGGGCAATGGCCAAAAATAAAAAATAAATAAATAAGAAGAAGAAAAAGGCACGGAGTCCTTTGAGTCATCGTAGTCCTTCTCCACTTGATCTGGCAGTTTAATGCCCCAAGTTTAAGAATATCAGGTGATTTTTTTCATAAACATAAGTAGTAATCCAAAGAAATCATCCGAGAAAAGAACAGAGAATATGAGGGGCGACTTACTCACCTGGGGTTATCATTAATTGAATTGTTGTTGATCAGGAGTTTTTGCAACATCAGCTTCATCTATTTTTCTTTTTTAATTTGCTCTCCTTTCATTCTTGTATACCACTTTCGCTCTGTAACTTTCATAAAACGGCACCATCCCACGATGACTGGGATAAAATTGAACTAGCAAATTGTCCAAAACCTTAAGTTCAAAAGATTGTAAATTGGAGTACCCCACCCATACAAAATATCCAGTCCTATTTTCCTTTTCGTGGAAACCACTATTAACCAATCGTACCTCTTCTTGAATACGGCATACATGATTTGAGCCATTACTAGTTATCTTACTGGTTATTTTAGCATCAACAATATCACTATCATCCCAGACTGAAACATCTTCTTTAAAAAAAATTACGACATATAATACAATTCTGCTTATCTCCTCCAAATAGTGCGGCCCCTCAATATCTATTACCCTCTCTTCTTTTTTCCTCGGTCGGACATCATCATCAGGCCCCTTCACTATTCCAACTATATCTGTAAAATACTTCAATAATTCCATAGTAGCAGCAGCAACTGTAGCATCATCAATATCAGTCTCCCCGCTTGAAACACCAACCATTAAGAAAAATCCCTTTATCGTCTTCCAAGGCTGCGGCCTCTCGGTATCTATTGCAAACTCTTCTTCGTCATCAGGCCACTTTACCATTTCTTTAACTTTTAAAAAATCATGAAAATAACCCAACTGATTTTCCGAGAACAAAGTAGCATCATAACCATAGAGTCCCTGTTAAACCAATATCATCATCATCATTATCAATTTAATTTGAGTCATGCATGCATACTATTAAAAATGAGATCGCAAAGACATACCTTCCACAATAATAAAGGATTTTGCACTTTATCATTCCATATATTCTCATGCATTTTGTAGCAGCCGCTCAATTCAATTCTTCCTAGCGATTTGATGTGGCTTCCATTGAATTCCAATATATTTGATACTTCCGGAAATATTTTTAATGACTTGCATCCCCTAACATCTACTTGTCTTATATTTGTTGGAAGCTCTGGTATTTCTTCGAGTTTACAACAACGGGCCAAGGTAAGATTAGTTAGTGTAATAGACTCTTTGATGCTCTTGGGAAGGCTAACAATTTCAAGTCCCGATAGAGATAATGAATCCAAAGTGGCTGAGGAATTAAACATGGCAAATAAACTACATAGTGGAAAGAAATTTGATTCTGGATGGGAACAACTAATTTGAAGATTCGGTACTTGTAATGCAGTGCTCCCATTTCTTGAATTTGATATCTCATCTTCCATTGTTGTAGAATCATTAGGCAGATTAACGGAATCATGTCCACCCATACAAAAGCAGCGTAAATATTTCAACGGGATGGAAGCAATTGGGAGACAGATAAGGTTTTTGCAATCCAATAGATCTAATGTCTCAAGTCCAACGAGGTTCCTTATGGATAAAGGGAGTTCTTCTACTGCAGTGCTATATAAACTCAATTTCCTTAAACATTCCATTTTACACTCGATTTCAGGAAAATCACGGAGGCTTGAGCAACTCCTAAGATTAAGCTCACATAAAGATCTCAACTTAAGCCTTCTTGGAAGAATTTGGAGTTTAGAGCATCCATCAAAATCCAATCTGGAAAGATTTTTCAAAGATCCAACCGAATCATGCACCTCAACTAATCTTTTACAATATTGGACAATCAATTCTTTCAAATTTGAGATACTTGAAAGATCAGGAATCTTTTTTAAGAATTTACAACCATAGAAAGTCATTATCGTCAAATTCTGTATAAGAAAAGAAAATAAAAAGTTAAATGGAGTTTATTACATAATTTAAATAAAAACAATCATTGATTATTATAATTGTGTAAGTACCTTGGGCTTGAATCCATCCCCTAACTCCTTGACCAAGCTATCACGCATGTTAAAGACAATGAGTTTCTTTCCCTGGAAATCATGTGGCAAAGACTCTACAGGATATTTATACCAATCAAGGACTCTTAACTTGTCGGAGAGATAATTGGGTCCACAAGAAAAACGTGCATTACGATTTATAAAGACTCTAAGTCTTTTCATATGTCGAAATGCATCCGGATGCAAGCTTATCTCCTCATCACCTTTAGGTAAATCTAATACTATGCCTTCAATTTCATTTGGCCCCTGATATAAGAGAATGCATATATAAAGAGTGTCAGCAAAATTAGTGCATAAAGTTGTTCATAAATTGCAATTTGCTAAAAGTTAATAATTTTCGAGTTGATGGTATATTATTTCATAAAAAATACTACTCTCTCGTTATCTTTACATGCTATTTTTCAATACTAAATATTCCCTTGTTAAAATATAAAAGATTGTCTTTTCTTTCCCAACTTATGTACACTACTCTTTTAACTTTTCATAAAACAAATGACAAGAGACAGTAGGCACTAAATTAAAAAAATATTCAGATATATATTTGAAATGAAAAAGGGCATTTATATGGTACTTAATTTAGTGATTCATCTTAATAAACAACAAATTCTAATTATAACTACAAATTCATCCTTGATCATTTAAAGGATTTTTCCACTAGGCCAGGTATTAATTCATAAGTCAATATTTTCCACTAGATTTATTTTTTATAAAAAATAAATAAATGTAAAACCCAAGAATTTCTTTGTGACTCTTACCATATCTTCTTCAAACACTTGACGGACTTCATCAGGAAACCACAATCTGCTGCGTTTGCTAAGATCTTTGGATGATTTTTCTCGAACAATTTCTCGACCCATATCTCGTAGCAAGTCATGCATCCAAACATATTCATCATTATCCCGTTTAATAGAAATAAGACAATTGTCTATAAGCCTCTGGATACCATGAATCGGGAAAAAATCACAACTATCAAATATTTTCATGACATTAGCCAAATGTTCTCCTTTGAAGAAAAATGCAATATCGAGGAACATGTCTTTCTCACTATCTTCCAAACTATCATAACTTATTTGAAGTACTTTCTGAATATTTCGGTTGGGAATGTTTTTATACTTATCCAATGCGCTTTTCCATTGATGTATATTTTGACCTTTTAGATCCGAACCTAGCACTATTAAAGCTAGTGGAAGACCTTGAGCATATTTTGTTACTTGTTTAGAGAGGTCCACATAATCCTTCAATGGTTCTTTTTCCTCGAAAGCATACAAGCTAAACAGCCGAAGAGCTTCATTGTCATCCAAAGTCATCACCTCATATTTTGAATCAACTTTATAGTTATCTAGTAAATGTTGATCTCTTGTTGTTATGATGACTCTACTTCCTGAACCAAACCAAGCACGATCACCAGCTAATTTTTCTAGTTGGACTAAGTCATCCACATCATTAAGAATTAGTAGAATCCTTTTAAATTGAAGTCTATGCCAAATTACACAGACTCCTTTATCGACATCATTAATACCCAATTTTGTTCCTAAGATCTCATAAAGAAGTGTATTTTGCAGCTGAATCAGACCTCCCGCTTGTTTTGAAGTTTCTCTAATATTTCTCAGGAAACAACTTCCTTCAAATTGAGATGAAATCTGGTTATAAATATCGTTTGAAATAGTTGTTTTACCAATTCCACCTGTTCCAAATATCCCTACCAAGCGTATAATATAATTCCTTTCAATACTTAAACGCTGATAAATGTCTCGTACACGAGATTCTATCCCAATTGGATGCTTGGCAATGCTTAAAGGCATTCGCTTTACTATTTTTGGGTTCACCCACATAATGATTTTTTGGATAAATTCTGATTCATCATCCCTATCAATAAAAAAAGAAAAAAAAAAAGAAGTTAAAAAGTCACATTTCACACTAGTTAGATGACATATATTCAATGAGCGGTACTACTCTACCACCTGAGTAGTACTGCTCAAAATGACCGCCAGTCACTTTTTTTTCACATTTTTTTAATAGATTTAAATATTTTTAAAAAATAAAAAAAATACACCAATAAATTTAAAATCATTTCCTTAATCATTAAATAATAAAAAGTCGGGGAGGCATACAAGCTTTTCCCATATTCAATACGATTGAGTTAAGGTATATTATTTTTCCTTATTTTCTGTCGTGTGACAGCAATTTATTATGATATCAAAGAGTAGCCGGCCCGCTGTCTCCTTCCAATGTTTCAATATTAATATATTATATTGTGCATTTGTCGTGATCACGTTGTTCCGTTGATTTTCATTCTAATTTTGTATGTATTTATAACAAACTTTTTAACTAAAATTTTTCCCATTAATCTGAAATGTATAATTTAAAAGTATCTATGAGTGTTTATATTTAGAAACAAATTGAAACTAAAAACCACTACTTATATTTTAAAGCTGTTTTTTATTTTATTATTATTATTTCTTGTCATCAGTCCAAATCTTATTCTTTATATATATGACCCAAATAATAAACAATTCCCACCCTTTCCTTAGTTATTTTTTTCCAACTCAAATTCCATATATATTCCTCTATTCCTTAGCTTTTGCTTGCAATTAATCAAAAGACGTTACAAAGGGCAAAAAAGAAGAAAATCTATATATATTTTATTATCTGTTTCATGTTCTTCTATTTCTTCAATAAACTTTATGTGAAACTAATGTGGCAGTGGTATAGTAGTTGATACAAAATCCTTGTATCAGAAAGGATTTCTAAATTAATTTTACTATGTTTTGCATAAAAAGTTCAATTCTAAAAATAATCATAAACACAAAGTATTCAGAATAATCCCATAATAAGAAAGGACTTCTACAATCTGACCATGTTTTGCATATAATTATTCAATGCAAAAAATAATCCCAAATATCAAATAGTTCTCTTTGTATGGTATTTTATCTTCACCCGTTTCCCCATTTCAGATCCTGGATTTGTCTGATCAATTTTCCCCATAAATATCCCAAATATATATAGCATCATATACTCATACACATGATGACAAAGTACATGTAGGCAAAGCTTACCGGAAGTTCGCTAATGGGAAACCAGACAAATCAGCTACTGTTTTCAAAGCTCCCTTCCATTTCAGCATCTTTGCATTATCCTTGAACTTATCTCCAAGTTTATTAAAGGATTCTCCAAAAATCCCTTTTTGATGCCGTACTTCTGATGGATCCACATGGTAAAAAATTGGTAGAAGAATTTGTTGCATTCTTTCCTTGCAATCAAGAATCTTCAATAGCTCGTCTAAGCACCATCTAGATTCTGCATAGTTTTTAGAGAATACAATGATCGAAATCTGTGACTCTTCAATAGTTTTGAAAAGTGCCGGTGAAATTTCCTCTCCTCTTTCAAGATTGTTGTCTATATAAGTCTTGATTCCACTTTGATGCAAAGCATGATTTAGATGAGAAATAAAATTATGGCGAACATCTTCACCTCTAAAGCTCAAGAATACATCATGATTCCATGGAGAGATGGAAGGAGATGAACAGGAGGAAGAAGCTCCTAATCGAAAGGCCATGGAAGAAGTCATGCTCTCAAACTCTCAGTATCGGCGATTACTAGTATTTACCAAGGGGTCCAATTATAGAATATAGATCAGTAGTGTTATGGCAAATAAATAATGATAGAGAAGTGGGTGGAAACTTGTCGGCAACTTCTTGGCAATAACGTCGACCATGCATTGCATATTATATCTATCAATACTCATCAGCGCATGTGCATATAGTACAAAAAAGTAGGTGAGTGGGTTAGACATGAAAGATAGAATCAAACTTCTTGGCAACCTCATTAAAGTTTCAGTTAATTGGGAGTTGATGTTTGGACCGTCCATTTATGAAACTGCACCCGAGTACTACAGATCGATGAGGGTCAAGAAAGAAGTCTAAAGTCCATTATTTGGAAATCAATTTACGAGTGCTATGACTTTGATTGTATCTGTTAAGATAAATAAAACATAAGTGACATCATCATGACTATATTTAACATGAGATGTATAATATATATATAACTATAATATACGGAATGAAATATGATGAATGACATGCATGGTATATACGTGAACATTGGCTTCCAAAGACCCAATAATCCTAATGGGTGGGCTTTTAATGAAATTAGTCATAGTTTTATATCCTTTATCAGGTTTATTTTTCTCTTTAAAAAAAAACACATTAAATATATTATTTCCAAATTTAAATGCTTGTAATATCTATAATTACTCATCATGTGCATATGGTAGAAAAAAAAAATTAGAAAACTGAGTCAAACGTGTTAAAAGAAAATATAGAATTAATGGAATTTCTTGGCAACTTCCTTAAAGTGCCAGCTATTTTGGTCTTTGTCACCAATTTTTCCAATATCAGATCTTTGCCTCAATTTAATTTCCCCATAAATGTTTCAGAAGTGGGTCTAAAAAAGAAAGAAAGAGAAACTTCTCGGCAACTTCTTGGCAACAACCATGCATGCTAGCTAGCCAGCAATGTTAATAATTAAAAGAGAATCTAAAACAGGTTTAGGTATTGACAAAGAGCTAGGTTTCTCAAAAGAAATAAGATGCATGGGTCACACTACGAAATAAAGTTTGGGTGGTGGGCTGCTAAAATTATTATAAAAGAAAAATGGGAAGCAAAAATTAGTTAATTAAATGATATAAACTAGTGTAGTTTAGGTTAAGTTTTGCACCTAAAGTTCAATATATATATATAAGGGAGGATGGTGTTGGATGATGAATTATTTATATAGAAAACAGCACAAAAAACAGAGAAATTACGATTAATATGCATACTATCAACATGAACGTGTGTTTTACGTAAGTATGAAGGTACTTGAAAAAGCTCAAAACCGTGTATATGGGGGTGCTACTTGAATTACCAACAATCAAATAAAATAAAATGTTCAATTATTTGTAATAATATGGTGATCTCACATAAAATACAGAATTGAGGTTCTATTTTTAAGATTATATAGATACCTATATATCATACATATTTGTACATATATTATAAATTGATTTTTATAAGGAAAAAGTTAACTCAATTTCAGCCTAATATTGAATGTGTTGTTTGGATATAATGCTTAAACCCAGTTCTTGTGAAGACAAAAATAAATTATTAAATTGACTCATTCCTATCAATTTAAACTTTTGAGATAAGTGATGACTTTGCATGATACGAGAGTATAGTCTTGAATTTGAACCATGACTCTACACTTAACCTATTTAATTAAATGTTCTAAATGTTGTGCCTATTTATTGACAGAAAGTCTGACCATGCATGCATAAAGAGTGTTAAGATAAATATCAATGATTAAATCTATTTATTTATATTAACTTAAACTTTTGGATCGTGATTTTCGCAATGTCAAAGGATTAATCCAAACAAGAAGCTTTTAGGCTTAAAACCAATGGCCCAGCGATGTATCCCCTGACTAACTATATATAGATGAAATGAACCAAAGATCAATTGCATGTAATAGCGTCAACCCCAATCATAATTATCAAAAGCTGAATTATTCTCTCTATCTTTGAATTTATCTAGACTGGAAATGATATATTTATAAAGAGTTATGTTACATACAGTCGCTTTTGCATACTTTCAGCGTATTCAACTGATTTGATTAGCTAACTTCAATACAATACTTATCTTTAAAAAAAATTATTTAACTTTTTCTCTTATTTCCAAAAATCTAATAAAATATCTTCAATCAAATTATTTTATTACTATTCACAAAATTTAAAAATATTTCAACCATCCAAACATACTTTAAGATGGTTGGAGAATGACATAAAATCAAATGATAATTTTAAGAAATAAAATAGTCTGTAAATAATAATGAGATAATTTAAATTAAGTATTTATTATGATTAGTACGGGTTGGACATCACTCAATACCCCAAGTTCAGAAGACCAAGTGTCTCCATTACAGCTGTCAGCAGCAAAAGTGACCAATAGTGCCTCAGAGGAGAGAGATGTAACAAGAGTGAGTCTTTTGAGTCCAAACACTTGTCCTGCCCTCCTGTCAATTTCCATATAATGACAGCCAAAACCATAGCAATGCCAGCATTGAACAGAACTTGTATCCTCATGAAAAGAAGGAACAGAGGAACAGCCTTTTTTGTGTTTATATTTTTAATTTTTTTGGTCGGACCAGTACAACTGCAAAATCACTTCAGTTAAAAGCCGTGTATTTACACATGATAAGAGGAAGTAAAGTTTAATTAAACATAAGTACTAACATTTTTATTCTATCTGTAAAGATAAATAAAAGATAAGTATATCAAATGATACAAAAATCAGTTTTTTATAAGTTGGTGGAACGTCATGTCATGTTGATCAAAATTCATATATATGTAACAAAGCAACATGAGCTAGCTGCTAGGTAACATGATTGGATGAGATGTGAGATTGAGTTCCTTTGAGTTGGCATTCACGTCAGTAAATTTACAGCTAGGGTTGTCCAAAAAGATGTTTTGAGTAATCTTCTAAAAAAAAAAAAAAAATGTTTGAGTAGGTCCTAATTAACTTGATCAATTTGTTTGAAGGAGGGAGAAAATATGGAACACAATTGAATTACTAAACCATAGGACACATCAATGCACATGGCTATGTCAGATGATCTTCATCTCAATTTAACTCCCCCATAAATACCTTAGAAACTTCTGGACAACTTCTTTGCCAACAACCATGCTAGCAATTATGAGTTCAAAAGTTTTCTCAATCTGTATTGACAACTCGACAACTTTTAGAAAATCTTAAAGGTCTTGAGTTCATACATACAAAAAATTCATAAGTGTGAGATCTAGACCTTTGTTTTACGTAATTTACTTGAATTTACAACGGTGTGAAAGGATGCAATTAAGTAGACTTACCTAGAAACTTTGAATACAACTTTATTTAATTATCCACAGACATAAGTCTCCCATAGTGACTACCAATTACAATTTTCTTTTTCTTTATTTATTTTGTGATTAAGGAAGTTTTTTTTAATGATATTGTGATTTTTTTAAATATTTAAGAGTATAAAAACGATATGATGTATAAAATAAAAAAATAATTTAATCTTATCGCGCGGTGACCGCTCTCGTCGACTCTTGAACGTTGGTTGTGCTTTCTTTGTTTGCTTTCTCTCTCACATGCGGTTAACCTCCCTCTTTTCTTGCTTACACCTTCTCTAGCTCATTTTCCTTTATAAAACCCCAAAACTCATTCACACCAACATACAAGTCCACCACACCAACACCAACATGTTGTTGCATTTTGACGTTGGTATGACAAAAATATGAGTTTCATTCAGGATTCTTGAATTATTCGATATCATATACTGCAAGAAATCAAGAAGAAAGTTGAGAAATCTGCATGCATGCATATTTGAAAAACCATTTTTATTAGAATGTCATGATCTATCAATGAATCTCCTTAAAAGAAACACGTTAAATATATTATTTTCAAATTTAAATGCACATAATTATATCATTAGTCATCGTGTGCATATAGTAGAAAGAAAAAAGTAGACAAGTAGGTAGGACTATTCATCTAGGTTTCGGACTGGATATCCGGGTATACCTGGCCCGGAATCCGGATCCCAAACCTGGGCCAGATTTCGGCATGGATATACCCGGGTTGTGATCCGGGCCAAAACCCGGATGTATCCAGATTTTTACAACCTCCGGGCTGAACCCAGTTTTTTTTTTTTTTTTTAAACAAAGGCTATATTATTAGATTTTTATAAGTAAAGGATAATAGTGAAAATCATATATTTTTTTTAAATCTAGAAGCCTATATTCTACTAGTTTTTTTCTTACAAAGCCTATATATATATATTTTCTCAAGAAGTCATCTTGAAAGCCATACTACGTATACATTGAAGATTATCTATAATAATAAAAATATATTAAAAATGAAAAACGAAATTTTATGTCAAAAACAAATAAACCTAGAAACAACTAGCTACCTTTTTAACTAAATGCATGAAAAAAAAAGATCCAATATTTATCATGATACGCATGCAACACACAACACACTACATATTACATTATTTAGTATTATATACATTACATTACAAAATATAAAATTACAAGATAAGAGTTACATATAAATAACATAGTCTTCCATCAGTGGTTTAATCACACCAAAATAACAACTTCAAGTCTATTATCTGTAGCCACCCAAACTGGAGACAACCGCCACATTGAATTCCTAGTATATTCTCTATAGTCATCCAAACTGAAGAGAAGTAAGATATTTCAGCAGAGAAAAACACAAACCATGGAAAGGAACACCAATTCCTAGTATAATTTAATGTTGAAATGAATTAAGTAATACTAATTATGGTGTTAATTTGAACATTTAACCCATCTCCAATGTGGGATTGCAATCTATGGGCTGCAAGAACACCTGAGTTCAGGATTTTGAGGACCATATAAGTAACTTCACTCCCCGCCTTCCCATGATTGTCAAAGGTGATTTCTTGAACAAATCTCATCCAACTGCCAAGAAAGAAATTTTAAAGCATATTTGTGGTCAACAAATGTGTTGATATGAGGGAATTAAATACACAATAGCACTCTAGAATAGTGGCTACCATTATTGATCTCGATAAAAGGCTGGACAGTTATGCAAAAGAGTCGGTTGAAGAACAGTGTAAGTACTCACAGTAATGACATATATGCTGGCATGGGAAGTGAAAAGTGAGCAAGTATATTCTTGCAATGTAACGGTTTCTCCCTAAAGTTTTCATCTTTCATGCTTAGAAACCCAAGAAATTCTCCCAAAATCAATAATCTGAAATACTTGAAATACTTGCTAAACCCAGATTGGAAAAAAAAAAAAACAATTGGAATATTAAATGAGCATAAGTTTTCATGCATGAGTCATCAATAATCTGAAATACTTATTAAACTCCAGATTCAAAATCCCACAAATATTTATAAAAATGATCTCGGGAGCATGTGATTGAAATGGTTGCACAATAGACCTTCTCGGTCAATTCACTTCTCATCATCACCCTTAGATTTGTACTTAGAAATAAGAGTGGGAGCTTAAGATCCCTTGGATTTAGGTGGAATTGCAATAAGAATATATAGCATTTATGACTACTACTTACAGATTGGGAATTGTTTGGAGCTTAGTTGTAGAAAATCATTCGTTTATACATCAAATTCGTAGCCAGACATAACAACAATATATGAAGCTTCGTGAATTCTTTTAGGCCCCCTCTCCTACTACTTTTCCTAAAATGTGACGGCTTTGTGAATTCTTTTCTGTTTTTGGCCAGGGTGTCATGAGAAACGATTAAAATGATAAGATACAACAATAAAACTACTTTTCGTCCAAGACTTTCACACCTGCAACCCATTTTCGTTCATCAATATAACAGACAAAGATTCCCAAACACATGCAGTTACAAACACTGATCCTCAGCAAATATAGCATACAGATCAATAAAAGTATGAGAGAGGAGACCCATACACTGCTTTTCGAGTTACCATTTAACAGTCCAACCCTCATCTTCCTAACTTGACACTTCAGTCTTCTTCCACTTCGTGTCTTCTCTGTTCCTTCCCCCCCCCCATCGCCTACTTCCATGAGAGATAACACAAGAAAAATCACATTCAACAAGTTCCAAGCACAATAAGGAGACCTAGTTTATCGAAACACCAAATCTACCCAAATTTACATTCATTGTTCATAGATCGCGAGAGAGACTTACTGAAAGGTTGCCAGTGAGACAAACATGGCAGCGAGACGATGGCCGAAGCTTGAATAGAGAGACACGGTTACACAATTTCACGATTTCGCGTGAGAGAGAGAGAGAGAGAGAGAGAGGTCTGAGCATAGAGAGAGATTGCCTCAGAAATTCAAAGGCTAGGGCTTGAGAGAGAGAGAGAGAGAGGCAGAAACCCTACCAAAGTTGAAAGAAGAGAATCATATGATACGGGGGTGGGGTCAAATGGAAATCGTGAAACCACCGGAAGTGTATATAAAACCAGGCATAGGATATAAAATGCGGAACTCGTGTTTTAATATCCGGCTCGAACAGTATAGCTCCGGGTTTTGTAATGTGGGTTCCGACCCGGATCAAATCTAGGCCGAAACCCATAACCGGAACCTGGGTTCTGGATAGGGCCGGAAAAAAACAACCATGCTAGCAATTATGAGTTCAAAAGTTTTCTCAATCTGTATTGACAACTCGACAACTTTTAGAAAATCTCAAAAGTCTTGAGTTCATACATACAAAAAATTCATAAGTGTGAGATCTAGACCTTTGTTTTACGTAATATACTTGAATTTACAACAGTGTGACAGGATGCAATTAAGTAGACTTACCTAGAAACTTTGAATACAACTTTATTTAATATCCACAGACATAAGTCTCCCATAGTGATTACCAATTACAATTTTCTTTTTCTTTATTTATTTTGTGATTAAGGAAGTTTTTTTTAATGATATTGTGATTTTTTTAAATATTTAAGAGTATAAAAACGATATGATGTATAAAATAAAAAAATAATTTAATCTTATCGCGCGGTGACCGCTCTCGTCGACTCTTGAACGTTGGTTGTGCTTTCTTTGTTTGCTTTCTCTCTCACATGCGGTTAACCTCCCTCTTTTCTTGCTTACACCTTCTCTAGCTCATTTTCCTTTATAAAACCCCAAAACTCATTCACACCAACATACAAGTCCACCACACCAACACCAACATTTTGTTGCATTTTGACGTTGGCCTGAGAAAAGTATGAGTTTCATTCAGGATTCTTGAATTATTCTATATCATATACTGCAAGAAATCAAGAAGAAAGTTGAGAAATCTGCATGCATGCATATTTGTAAAACCATTTTTATTAGAATGTCATGATCTATCAATGAATCTCCTTAAAAGAAACACGTTAAATAAATTATTTTCAAATTTAAATGCACATAATTATATCTACAATTAGTCATCGTGTGCATATAGTAGAAAGAAAAAAGTAGACAAGTAGGTAAGACTATTCAACCGGGTTCGGACTGGATATCCGGATATACCTGGCCGGAATTTGTGTCAAAACAGGTTTTACTTTCAATTAATGGAGGAATGAGAATATGTCTGTGATAGAGTTCAGTAGGAAATACGTGTGGCTGACTGACACAATCAGATTTAGGGCTTTATTAAATGTAATTTGCTTTATTAAAAATCAGATTTAGAGTTCAGTAGGAAATACGTGTGTCAAAACAGGTTTGTTGTTGGTTTCCAGATTTAAATTGTTTTGTACAAGATTTTGACCTGAGTTCAAGTTATTTGTCTGTTAGTTCTCTCTCTCTCTCTCTCTCTCTCTTTAATTTTTTTATTTTTTATGTGAACTATTGATTTGTATCTAAATTCTTACTTAAAACCTATTAAACTGAGCAATCGGTGAAGTAAAAGCCCCTGTTTCTACGACTTCATCATTCAAATGATAAATTTAAACACAGTTGAACAATTTCATGTCGTGAAATATTCTCCCAGCCCAATCTTATGTGATGTACTGATAGGTCACTTGGCCCAAAACGATCTAGTAACTCTACTTCATATCTCTTGGTTTTCTTAAATTCAGATATACTTTCATCATTGCCTTTCGTATTTTGTAATAACTTAACTACATTGGAGGTACTGCATTACAAGAAGTTTAGAAATGAGCATAACTGTGCAGTTTATTTGATGTTGGAGACAATATTTTAAAAAGAAAAAATTGGCATCCAGATGTTTGCTTTTCCTTGGAGTTTGTGTTCTATGACTATGATTGCCTTGAATGAATTAAAATACTATATGTCTTTCAAGTTTAATTAGTTCTTGTTGCTTTTCTGACTGTTTTGTTGTTATTTGGTTAAAAGATTGGAGATTTGACACTTTAAATCCATCCACAATAAGGTGTGATTCTTTTATTCTTTGATAAGTTTTTCAAATTTCATTAAGAGCGCAATGGGATGCAATCCAAGTACACAGAGCATTAAAGAGAAAGCACCCAATTAGAGAGGGAAGACAAAAGTAACTTGTATGTATCAGTGAGTTGTATTGTACATGACACTCAAGCTTTAGCATGCAATGTGATTGTGAAAGCCATTGCTCCTGGATGTTGCCTTACAGTGCTTATATGCTTCTCGTAGGTTTTATTTGCTGACATATTTTCTGTTGCTGAAACCAGAGCCATGTTATGCTGCTTTCCACGATGAAGAATGGGGGGTTCCTGTACATGATGACAAGTATGGGATTAGAACATTGCTTGCTTCCATATTTGATTGAAGGGGTACCCCTTTTTGATATTTGATTATATTACCAGTTTTGGCTTTTTGCTGAATATCCCCAATCTCATCCAGGAAATTGTTTGAGCTGCTTGGAAGAGAATGGCATCAAGTTACACAAGGCTGGAGAAACAAACCCGGATAATGTGCTGGAGTCAGAACTATCTGTTGCTATTGATGTATTGAGTTCCTCTTCGGAATAATGAACAAAAAAGTATTGGTTGGGTGGCAGGTGGAGCTCCAGGCTCAGTCATCAGTTTACCTTGTTGACATGTTCACGGCTACTCATTGACGTGTTCGCAGCTACACTGGGTGGTAATGGAGGTGAAGGTGCTGTGTGTATAAAATTTCCCGAGTTCCTAATCATCGTGGATTCCTAGATTGTAGATTACTAGAATGAATGAATTTAACCGGTGATCGTACTGTCAATGGGGCTTATCTTGAGAGCTTTGAGATTTTATGTACAATTTTTTGTACAGTTTTAGTTTAGAAGATTAGTAATTATAATTTTTTTTCAACGCATTTTTTCATAAGAAGATAGGAAACAAAATTTCTGTTCATTCTGCACCGTCTGAATCCATGACTTTATATTTAAAGAGGGCGGGATTGGTTGTTACCCAAAAGCCGTAGGCTAACGCCTTATATTGTGCTTTTCGGCCAGAACATAAAAATCGATGTCATCTTTCCTTTTGATGGGTAACAATGATTCGGTAGTGGGACAGGGATGACTTTCTTTACATAAACATGTTTGTTCTGTTGCTCTTAATGTGTGGGGTACTCTGCTTCAGAGTTGATTTTAGATGAGGCCACATGTTTGTTCCCATGAGCTATGACAGAGAAACCTTTGAAAATTGAGAAATTCAATGATATATTTCATCAATCATCACTTAATCTTACTTCCACTTTAGCTATATGAATAGAAGATACAGTTTCATTGGGTGGTAAGAAATTAAAAGACAACCAAGAATGAAGCGCCTCCAATTCCAACCATTTCACTTTATGGTGATCACTAATTAACGCATATATTGCATTTCCTCTCTTGCCATTTAGAAGGGCCATTTACCAATATGTTGCATAAAAGATCCTTTGGATTCTAATTTCCAAAAGAACCCTTCGATTTTTTACTTTTCGAAAGGCCCTTCAGAACTCCAATTCAATGGTAGTTACTACACAAAAATCAGTGTTGTTATTTCCAGCATAGCGCTGGCATGCAACGAGTAAATTAGAAGACAACCAAGAATGAAGTGCCTCCAACTCCCATGCAGCGTGCTAGGGGATTGGTAAGCGTAAGCTGCTGCTGTTGCTCCATACATTCATTCATTCCTCTGAATAAAACAAGTCTCTTTTGAGTTGAAAGGTGGCAGAATTCTAAGGTGCTTTCAACCAAAGTCATATGTATAATATATCCAACTGAACCAAAGTCAAATTTGCACTAAAAATACATGAAAACTAGTTTCTTCTTAATTGTACCATTTTCTCTAACCGGTTCCATGCCCGTCCCTCATAACTTAAAATAAAATAAATTTTATTGAGTTACCTTATATGGTAACCTCAAAACTTTTTTGGATGAAATTGCTATCTATGATCCTATTCCTATCTGCACTTGTGGACAGCTTAGTGTTTTGAATGATAGATACCAACGTGACTATGTTATACAGTTCCTCATGGGATTGAATGACAAATATGCTAACTCCAGAGACCAGATTATGCTTATTGAACCCCTTCCTACTGTCAACAAAGTTTTTTCTCTAATCCAACAACAAGAACAACACAACCTCCTCACCACTCATTCTCCATCTCCTGACTCAATGGCTTTGGCTGCCAAAACCTCTTATCCACTCTTCAAGACCAACATCAAACCTTACCAAAGAAAGGATATGCCATATTATACCCACTACCATATCCAAGGCCACTCACAGGAAAACTGTTTCAAGGCTGGTAATGCCCAAGCTCCCACTTGTACTCACTACAACATGACTGGTCATGTAGTTGAGAAATGCTACAAGCTCCATAGATACCCTCCTGGACACAAAATGCATAAAGGAAAGGGACTAGTTTGTTCTGCAAACCAGACCAATCTATCTAGTGACTCTTGTCAGGAGGAAGCTCGTGAGGACACAATCAATTTCACTAAAGAACAGTACCAGCAGCTCATGAAATTGCTCCAGCATAAGGATCTTCCTACTGTTTTTCCCTCAGTTAACCAGGCTCAAACTATTCACAAAAATAGTACCATTAGCCCTAAATCTTCAAAGATGTCTGGTATGTCCCTCACACATGAACATGTTACTTTCACTAATGTTCCCTGGGTTATTGACTCGGGTGCTACAGATCATATGATCTGTAGCCCCTCCCTTTTTACCTCAATCACTGCAGAAGTTTCATACTTTGTCAAGTTATCTAATGGTACTTGTGTACCTGTTACTCATTTGGGCACATTCAAGGTTGCTGAAAAACTTGTACTCACCAATTTTTTATGTGTGCCCTCTTTTTCATTCAATTTGATTTTTGTAAAAAGGGTCACTAAAAAACAGACTTGTTGCTTAATGTTCTTGACTAATGCCTGCTTTATTCAGAACCTTTCCACTTGGACCACTATTGGGATGGGTGAGGTGAAGTGCAACTTATACCATCTTTTAACCACCAGTATTTCTCCTAGTGCCATGGCTGATGCTCTATCCAACCTATCTCCTGCTTCCACTTCAGTATCTTTTTCTGTTAGAAACAATAGGAATGATGGTGATCTTTGGCACTGATCTTTGGCACTGTCGCCTAGGTCACATATCCAATTCTAGACTCAGTTTGATTAAGGATCCTATTGTAAAAGAGAGTTGCAATTTTAATAAAAAAGACCCTTGTTACATTTGTCCTCTTGCAAAGCAACATAGACTTCCCTTTCCCACTAGCTCTTATAAGTCCATTGCCATTTTTGAAATGATCCATTGTGACATATGGGGTCCATGCTCTACCACTGCCTATGATGGCACAAGATTTTTCTTGACCATTGTAGATGACTTTTCCAAGACCACTTGGGTTTACTTATTGCAAGCCAAATCAGAGACAAGAAATTGCATTGAATCCTTCTGTAGCTTGGTAGAAACTCAGTTTGAAACAAAAATAAAAATCATTTGTAGTGACAATGGCATTGAATTCAAAATGACTGAATTTTTCAATCAAAAGGGAATAATTCACCAAAGGACTTGTGTTGAGACACATCAACAAAATGTGATTGTTGAAAGAAAACACCAACATCTTTTGAATGTAGCAAGAGCTTTATTTTTTCAATCTGGTTTACCTTTAATTTTTTGGAGTGACTACATTTTAACTTCAGTCTATCTCATCAATAGATCACCTACTCCATTACTTGCCAATAAAACCCCCTATGAGGTTTTGTTTACCACTAAGCCTAGCTATTCCCACTTAAAGGTGTTTGAGTGCTTATGTTTTGCATCCACACTATCCCATGGCCGAAAGAAGTTTGATCCAGAGGCAAAAGATGTGTTTTTTTGGGGTATCCTTTTGGGTCAAAGGATACAAGCTGTTGGATCTAGAAACTCGAAACACCTTCATCTCTAGAGATGTTATTTTCCATGAAAACATCTTTCCATTCCAGTCTAATCCATCCAATGAGCTTGTTGATCCCACTCACCCTAATCCTATTTCTGTTCCATCTTAGTCAGATTCCATCCACCACCCTTTACCCACTACCGAACATAACTTTTCTGATCCTTTCCCATCTTTTGAGCACTCAATTGATAACCTCTCATCTCCTGACAATGAGGAAGCCAGTCCATCTTCTTATGATCACCATGAATTAAGTACTAATAGTAACCCTTCAATTCCATCTCAACCTGTCCTTAGAAGATCCTTTAGGACCAGAACAACTCCCAGTTACCTTCAGGACTTCCATTGTCAACAAGTTGTACTCACCTCACATTACCAACCTGTGGACAAGGTACTTTCTCCTCTCACTAACTGCTCTTTCCCTTGCATGATTATTTATCCTATAAATCCTATTTCTGTTCCATGTCACCCAACAAGAAGGGGTTGATTACAACGAGACATTCTCACCAATAGCCAAGATGGCTACCGTGAGATGCCTTCTTTCAGTTGCTGCAATACAAGGTTGGCATTTGCATTAGTTTGATGTCAATAATGCCTTCCTCCATGGCCACCAAGGTACACAAAAGGAACCCCTCAACAGGTATGCAAACTACTCAAGAGTTTATACGAGTTGAAGTAGGCCTCAAGGCAGTGGTATGCAAAGCTGACTTCCTTTCTTCTAGAACTTGGTTTTACTCAATCCAAGGGTGACTATAGCTTGTTCACCTTGGTAACTAGCAACTCCTTTACAACCTTACTTATATATGTGGATGACATTTTGGTTGCAAGTGATTCACTAAATTCCATTGCTGTCATAAAGGACTCATTGCATAAAAGATTTAGAATTAAAGATCTTGGAGTTCTAAGATACTTCCTTGGGATAGAGGTAGCTTGATCCTCAGAGGGTATCCATATCTGCCAACGCAAGTATGCACTGGACATACTTGTAGATTCTGGTGTTTTGGGGTCCAAACCAGTAAAGATTCCTATGGACCAGAACCTAAAACTAAGCAAGGAAGCTGGCTCACCTCTTGCAGACCCCTCTATCTATTGAAGATTAATTGGTAGGTTGCTTTATCTCACAATTACACGACCAGATATCAACTATCCAGTCCAAACACTCAGCCAATTTATGGAGCAACCTACCACAACTCACTTGGCCTCGGTTCAAAAGATCCTCAAATATGTCAAAGTTGTTCCAGGCCAAGGTTATTGCTTTCATCCTCTTCAAAATTGCAACTTAATTCCGATTGTGACTCTAATTGGGCATCCTACCCTGATACCCAAAGGTCAGTGACATGATATTGCATTTTCTTGGGCCAATCTTTGATCTCTTGGAAATCTAAAAAATAAAGTATTATGTCAAGAAGCTCAGCTAAGGCCGAATATAGGGCCATGGCAGCAACATGCTGTTAACTCATTTGGTTAAGATTTATCCTCACTGACCTACAGATATATCACCCAAAACCTGCCACACTCTACTGCAACAATCAAGCGGCAATCCATATTGCAGCAAATCCAGTGTTTCACGAGCATACCAAGCACATTGAACTTGATTTTCATCTTGTCCGAGACAAGATACTTGAGGGCTCAATTGCTACAACTTATGTCCCTTCTCATCTTCAATGTGCAGACCTCCTCACCAAGGCACTTCCATCCTATCTGCTGCAAGCACACTTGGGCAAGATGGGAATTTATCAACTTACATTCACCATCTTGAGGGGGGTATTACAGCGTAACAAAGTTGGGTGTAGTTTGACACCTTAAAGGCTACATGTGATTTATGTTAATGTTGGGAATATTCTAGTTTGTATTCTTTTCTTTTTATTTTTATTTTGTCAAGTAGTGTATAGCTGTACAGAATCGTGCATGGCAATATTGTAGTGCATAGCTGTACAGAAATCATGCATGGCAGTAGCATAGATTGGTGCATGGCAGAGTGGTGTAGTGGATGGCAGTGCAATACAGAGTCGTGCATGGCAGAGTGGTGTAGTGCATGGCAGTGCAGTTTCTTCTTTTAGCAAGTAGTGTGTATATATATATAGAATCAAAGATGAATGGAAAAATAGAGAAATCTACAATAAAGGTCAACATAGTTGGAGTACGTGCTTAATGTGATAAAATCTACAATACTCCCACGTTAAGAAACCCCAAAAGTCTTAAAAGTTCATAGAGAGAATTAATTAGCAGATATTTGGTCTGGATGTTTGTTTTAAGCAAAAGAACTTTAGTTCAAAACCGGGTGTAAATGGGTGGAAATTGGCTTATCAGTTAACATATTTGTAATGCATGTGTGTGCTTGTAGAAGATAAAAACAAGTATAGGTATTGTAACACCCGATACAGGTAGGGAAGTTGTGCATGAACGTGTATAATGTGTAGAAACTCTCAGTATATAAGGATTGGGCCAACTATTATATCCAACTATTGTTCCCATTGCGCATATTGGTTGAGGGTAGCGCTATAGCTACCGCTGGGAGCTATTGCTAGTTGTATTGTGTGTGTATTTTTTTCATCTTTTATTTTAATATGTATTTTTTAAACACTTTTAAATATTTTATTTTAAAAAAAATTCACAACATAATTAAATATATATATATGTTTATATATATATGAATTTTGATCGACATGCATATAAATTAACCAAATACTTTTGCTAGGATTTCATATAAATTAGACATCCAAATCATAGAATGTCGGTACCAAGTTTTTTAGGATTTCATTATGACTGGATATATCATCACAGAGCATCAGAAACGTCAAGGGCATTGTCATTTCATCTTGAAACATTCCTTCCAGACTGTATTGTATAGTTCCAATGGAAGGAAAAGAACATTCTTCCAAATGTGTCTAAGGTGTAGCAGGTACACTTT